>JALPQI010013604.1:0-32616 GCA_025490895.1 Thaumatotibia leucotreta | reverse complement strand
AAATCATTTAGGTGCATGAAAGATCAGTTAAGTACTAAAACCATAGATTTTTGGCTCATTTTGTTTTTTGTGTCACTGCTCGCAATAATGTGGATATGACTTCAAAGTTGATTAAATGAATAATTTCTTGAAATGATATTTCCAAGCTTTTAGGTGACTATTTACAAAGCCTTTCATAGTTACCGGTGTCAAATAAGTGATTTGAGAATGATTAAATGATTAATTATTCAATCAACTTTGGAATCATGTCCATATTATTGCCAACAATGACGCACATTTGTGCGTAATTACTGGTAAATGATTCGTAATTACAAGAAAACACATTTTAGAAATTAGTGCAAGCCTAATTCAAAATACGCATTTTAACATGAAAGTGGCCTATATCTAATGTAATTTGCTCCCCCGAATTCAGCAATACCTACGACGTAATGAAATATCAACAGCGGCTGGGCCCCGCATTTCAAAAATTACTAATTTAACAGAAAAAACATTTTATATATCTACGTAAGAGAACTTTTCATGCCTACAAAATGGGATAATTCTGACCGTATAGATCCTACTTTTTTTAGCTAGACTTGTATAGATAAAAGCTACAAAAATTAAAAACAATTATAAAACCATAGTTTATCTGTGTTGTTTACAGGGTGATCAGTCCAAATGGGTAAATATGGAGGGTTTAGAATCCATAACAGATACGTATAGCGAAACCTTGCCTTTGGATCCAAGACGTCGATTTTATTAAAAAGAAAAACTGCATTCATACACTTACAAAAATACGTGTAGGTACTCGGCCCAGGAGTCGAAACTGGACTATTTGAAAAATAAAATTTTGTTATTTTCCTTAGAATATCGGTTGTGTAGCTCTTAAATAATAAATGTTACTATAAGAAATAGGATATCTAAAACTAATATGTGCCAATTGTTTGAATTGCCTTCTTATAAGTAAAATAACAAGGCTGGATAAGAATCAAAATAAAGTAGAGCTCAGGGTGCCTTTCCCAACTCACTTTGCTCCAGGATACGAAAATTAGTGTAAACTTTAAGCCTCCGTGATACGACCTGGCTCAGGATTATGTGACGTAAAAGCTCAGACCACCCTCCACAGACTCCGCATGAAAATGAGCTTCACCCATTCGATGCCTCCAATCATAAATTATTAACGATCGATATTATTAGGTATTTGTATCCCTTGAGCTTTGTTTAATGTTTTCTCTGTCTAAAATAGAACATTTCGGTTCAACCAACGTATAAATTTACCTACTATTAGGTATTATATTTTTTCCATTTACTGTCAACTTTGGTTTATACCTACGGTCGGAAACATGATTTTTCTTTATCTCGCTAAGATACCGAAATACCGGTTCAGAATATCAAATAAACGTAAACTTGGAAAAGGTCCTTTCCATGTCAATAAAAATCGAAAATTATATTAAAATTGGCTGTGCTGTACCATCTCCATAACATAAGTGATCCGTGCATGAAAGCAACCAACTTAAATAACTCCTGCGAACGCTTCATGTTTATTGCCAAAAGGATTAAAAGGATATCCTATTCTCTTACTACATTAAACGAGCGGATAAACAACACCTTACGCTCTTAATGTGCCATTTTCTACGCCCACGACATTAGTAAGTATCGCGAAAAGCACTTCTAACACAATTTAAATAGACACTGCCGTTTTGTTGACTTATATTTAACGTGGTTTTAATTAAACGCAATGTCTGCTCATTTGAGATTTAAGTAATTACAAGTCGCCGGGAAGAAATATTATAATACAATGCTTGTAACCGTTACTCCCGACTGTGGAGTTTTATTAAAATCATAAATCCCGTGTCAAATGCACCCGCTGTGTGCCAGACTGAATAAAAGCTGTATAATTTTGTATTTTATGTAAATCACTTTCTTACAGATGGAGCGAACGAAACCGAAATAGATGAACCTATGCAGCTGTTGCCAGCGCTCCATGAATTTAGATATTGGAATATACTCGTAAAAACGTCTCGGTTAGTTCGGCTTCAATAAATTTTGCCAGACTATGAAATAATTTTGTTACAGCCGTTACAGCATACTCTTAAAAAAATCCACTATGTAGAGTAGCGGGCGGCGGATTTAGGACAGGTAGATTTGCTTTTAAAATGAAAAAGCCAAAAACCAAGATAGGGATTAAGTTTTGTGGAATAAATCAAATTCGTTTTGTGCTGGAAAAATTCTCGAGTCACATACCAGAAGGCGCAGCGTGGATAGGCCCCCCCACAAGGTGGATTGATGACCTGGTGAAGGTCGCAGGAGTCCGGTGGTTGCGGGTGGCGCAGGACCGATCATTGTGGCAATCTTTGGCGGAGGCCTATGTTCAGTCTTTCAGCTGATATCATGAAAATGATCACAAACTACTTACACAAAATGACATTATGGTGCTCTCTGGTGTGCTCAAACAATATCATTGCCTAATAATGAATACAACATAATTAATATACCTAAACATCTTAATGTTCTATAATAAACAAGGCTGCGTAAGAAATCGATGTATAAAAACCTTCAACATCTGATTATTTATTCATAAAAATATACGGAGAAATTTGACTCTTTCTAACACGAATATTAACGACAATTTATATTTGACACAATTTTACAAATTACGTCATAAAACTTGAAGGGTCTCCTCTCCAATTAATTTCATTTGTAGCCGGACACAGTTGGCAATCTTGCCCAAATTCGGTCCCGAGGGACATCAAGACAGATTATGGCTGCCAGTGCTACTTCGACGAGAGTGCCTGCATTCTACCATGAGGCTAATAAATTATACTGTCCACTAACTTGGTTCAGTGCCGTCGGGTAAACCACTGATTTTATAGCGACCAGTCTATTTAGGTACATGTGTGTATAAATGACTGGTCCAGGTAACTGCTCAGCGTCCGACACGTTTCCGAGAATACCGAAATAGTGGCAATTGAAAAATCGGCCGAATGCAAATCGTGGTAGAATAGAATGGAATACTCTTTATTGTACACCTTAAACAAGAAAAACATGGTTACAACAAACGATTATACATAGAGGTATACAATGGGCGATCTTATCGCTATAAAGCAATCTCTTCCAGACAACCTTTGGGTAGTGGAAACAAATTGCAATAGTGAAACAGTTGGTATTAGCCTATTTACCAGTTTTACTGATGATTTTCTGTTGCTATATTAAAGCTGTATGTTTACACAAACATTTTCTGTTAATTTCAAGCACAAACGTAGAGAAGAAAAAAATAAGACTCAGGATCAATAATTAATCCTGATTCCTTTCAGCATTTCACTGGATCTCTGAAACCAATTTGACATTGGATTTTTAATAGTACATTATGCATCAAGGGAGGTAAGTACGGAATTAGTAACGAGAGTGCTAGAAGCCCGACGCCGTAGGTGGGGGGTTTTTGGTGACTCGAGTTAGTATTCCGCTTACCGACCGTGATGCATACAATGTTTTTCATCACACTTGCCGACAAAAAAAATAAGTTTTAAGACAAAAAATTATTAAATGACGTACTGAAATTTCTATTACTCCCTAGGGAATTTCATTGTTTTATTACTCCCGCTACGCATGCAAGCAAATGGCGCGCTTAGACAGCAAGTGTGATGAAATAGTTTTAAATGTTTTATGATCGCGATGTGTTTTGTGTATGTCGCGTGGTGTCGTATTTAAGAGTCGAGTAAGGGATTGAAATGTCACTGAATATTATTTTATAGAAAATTGATGATGGGCTGTAACTTCTATAGGTACCTACGCGTAGTTATTAGGAGAAGCCTACGTCCAGCTTGTAGCCTGAGAGAGTCTGATGATAGTGATGAAATAATATGATGTACAGTCAAGTGCAAAAAAAAGTATCGAAAAAATCCGCTCATAAATATGTTACGACGTTCTTATTACATAGAATTAGAGTGCACTGGGACATATTTTTTAACATTTTTGTGTACACCTCATTTTGTCTTTGACTGTACCTACGTATGTATTGACGAATCCCTTACCATGTAGTAAGCTGCGCACTTATTACTTAGGTACCAAACAAACTGAGTCGTAGCAACGAGTCCGTAATCATCAACGTATAATAGACCTTGAAACGTCCGATATGAATCCAAGAATTCGCAAATCGGGTAACGAATCGCCATTTCAAATGAAATTAATTACTAACTAAAATACCTACCTTCATCGACGTCGTGGTACGCAGGTACTAGGATTGAAATCGTTGCCGATTCTGATATAAATCTAATTTGCGAAGTGTTATAAACATCCCGTTTGCCGTGTTTGTTGTTTACATTTGGTGCAACCAATACGTACCCAAATGAAAACGTTCGAAGTGGAACTCGATAACAAAATCTGTAATTTATGTCGCTTTTGTGGTGATCAGTGTTTATCTTCGTTGCATGTACAAACAGCTGGCAATAACAACTCATAATAGGGTAATTAGGGCATAATTCAATAAAGGATTGAAGGATTGAACAATTATGTATTGTAAACAAAATGAACAGAGTTCGATGTTAGATGAATAAATAAACACGAACGTTTGATTTATCTATTGATTACATTTAGATAGATATTATGTGGATTTTCTATACACATGACGCTATTATTGTGTCTTTTTTTCAATTTAGCTCAATTCGCACATTCCGCGCTAGGCATTCACACTCGTATATTATTAAGGCTATATTAGAAAACAAAAACTTTTGATATTTACAATAATGTTGAGTACGTGATGTTTTGACGTAATGTTTTATTACTATACGTATGTCGCAAAGTGATATGTAACATAGCTTCTAAAATTTGACAACTTTATTTAGAATGTATTTCTGTTTGACTAGTAGAGAAGTTATTTATTAAAATTTACAATAGAATTTACTTTTATTGCTGTCACTAACTTTTTCACTAACATCCCTAACAAAAAGTCAGTGAGTAACTATGAGCCTACTAATTTGACATGACTTACCTACGTCATATTAATATGAGAATAGTTAAAATAATTATCTACATCGATAAAAGCTCCATCGAGTTCTTGAAAAACAGCTGTGTTGAATTTTACCAGCAGTCTTTATTCTTATGTATATATATGTTAAATCGTCGCAAGAATCGAATTCCTAAGTTTGTCGGACGTAAGTATTGATTTAATTCTGCATATATTCTAATACAAAGGACTAAGTTTGCCTTCATACAGTTGTGCACATGAAATAAATTAATTGCATTTCCCTTTGCTTTTGTGTTGTGCAAAGCGTGTTATACATTCTGCGAGTCAATGGCCACTTGTTTGTTAATTTGATGTGGTATGTCTGACTTAGATTTATCAATTTAAACTTAGTGTCTGCTTAACTTACTTTATACCTCTCTTGCTCTTACCACTGTGCTACAGATTGACAAGAATTTGCATGACACTCCCATGGTCCGCGGGCCACGGGAGGGGAACCCAACGCGGGTGAATATGAAGCGGTCCCGTGGTGTCCCAAGGTGGAATGAAAATGAAAAAAACCGGCCAAGAGCATGTCGGGCTATGCTCAGTATAGGGTCCCGCAGTTAATAAAAAATGGATGGGCCGAGTATGTTAGAAATAGCTTTTTTTAAAGAACCTGTTTTATGAGCCCATTATTCATATTTTTTAGACACACAGATCAAATTTACCCAAGACTATAGAATTGCAGCAAAATAAAAAAAGGATTTTGTTTCTATATTTAATTGTACTACTTTGTCGGCGTGATTAATATGGTACACCTGTACCAAATTGCGAATTCCTAGTAGGAACGGCCACTGAGCTGATGCTGCGAACTGCGAACAAACAAACGGACAGACGGACATGATGAAACTATAAGGGTTCACTTTGTCGGGCTAGGCCTGCAGTTCTGATAATATTCCATTAACGACCTCTTGTCCTAGTTGCTCTTGGAACCTCGTACTTTGCAGCCTACAATAAGGAATTTTTTTAGTAAAGGAAATTTGTGTCGTCTTATGATAGGGACAGTGTAGCTTTTTGTAAAAGATGACATTTCGAATTGTCTCAAACTCGTCTTAGGCTTAGGCACTACTAGTTTAACGGCTCCCTCCCTCGCCCGTTGATGATGCGTAAATGCATTCTCCCCTGCGTCAACAAAAAAAAGTACTACTAGTTTGACACTTCTAATATATCATTGGAGTTATACTGTTCCTAATATTCGTACCTATATGTTAATAATACATATTCGTATAAACATGCACGGCATTCAGCCGTGTGGTGACGGCAGTAAGAATACATTTGTCACCACCCCAACTCCTCCTGCGGGTGTCGTAAGAGTCCACTAAGGGATTGAAGTATCACTGACCATTACTTGATAAAAATTGATGATGGGCAGCAGCGTCATCACATTACTGCGATCGCCAATCCGCTTGCCCAGCGTGGCGATTAGGGGCATTTACCTTCTATATAATGCGTCTATACGCATAGTTCATAGGAGAGGCCTACGTCTAGCCGTGGACTATTATAGGCTGATGATGATAAACATGCATTAAAATTTTCATCATGCGTTAGTTAGTTTCGTCGGCGTTGCGGGAAAGTCTACAACGTGAAGTTTGTTCAGTCAATATATTCCACTTTGTAGCACATTCGTGATCCTGAGTTCGCTAACGACCATAATTATTATGAAGAGCTTGTTCCATTGCGTCGGTAAAGTAGCGGCGTCAAAGAGAAACTTTACTAATTAGCAAATATTCAGAATCGAATCGTCCGTCAGGCTTTGCGTGCCTCGCAACTGCGCGGGGAGATAATTGCTATCCTGTCTTCATATTCATGTGTAAAGGTTACTTACAGTACATATTGATATTAATAATCATAATATAATAAATTATACTTGATAGTTATGTTTATAAAGGCCGGGATAAGAAGAAGTTTAAAAGCAGAAATCACGTAATTACAAATCTAAATATATTCGCGGACTATATGTAGCCTAAATGATAGTCTCCAATTGTTAATTGATTCTAAAAGAAGGCAATATAATCTAGAAGCTTCGATGACCACGATCGATTTAACCTACACTAGCGTCTTTTGAGCGTCGCGTCTGCGTTGTGCATTGTGCATAAGCAATACAGCGTTAAAGCAAAGAGTACATAATGCCAGTGATGTTTATAGAGTCAATGTTTTGTTTGTTGAAATGTTATATGATGAATAGAAAGAAGAATAGAAAGCAACACAAACATTCAGGAACTTACTTCGTAACAAAACCGATTACTAAGAAAATAACATTGATGAAAAATCATTTCTTAATAGGCTGGAAGCCTTAGCTTTGTGTCAGGCATCTCTAGGAATTCTTGACGCTGGTCTTCCGATTTAAACTATTATGTCTACCTACATGGACACTAAAATATAATTAAAAGATAAAGATAAGTCACTACGCGAGCAGGTCGTGCCCGGACCTGTCACGCATAGTGACTCAAAATGCGTGTTTTACGCACTGTTTTTTTACGCGACGGTCATTCTCAAATGTCATTACCGTAGCTGAAGATTCGATACTGAAAAACGTAACATATTAATGAGAATATTAGAACTGAAATTCTATTGGAAAAAAATCGGCTACGGTAATTAATTAGCTAGACCTAGACTTTGACGATAACAGGGGAAATAGGTCGAAACTTGGGAGGGCCATCGGTACTGAAATTTTTCGTACGAATAGCGGAAACGGAATTTTCGTAACTCGTGTCGTTCTTAAACTGAACATCATTTTTTTCGCACTCGTATCGTAATTTACATAGTAATTGTGTGGGTGCTGATGATGATACGCCGATGCTCAATAAACACTGCTTCGCAGTAGCATTGACTTTGTGCAAGAGTTGGGTTTTCACTACATGTTGCGCTAATATTTATGTACGACTTCAACTACTACGATCCAGCTGATTTGGGGTAAACCGCAGCGCTCTTTTAATGTGACCCTACAATCCCTACATAATGTATAGCAGAAGCCATCCGCGTGTTCAGTAGAAAGCGTTTTTTTTTCGGTGCGGTACCTTTACGGTACGACGTTTAAAACGCGTTAGTGATGGGAGGTACCCGTAATCAACATATTTAATGGACGAACTGGCTCGTCTGCTGATTTTTTAAATTAGTTTAAATGCAGATTTTTATTACGGAGTTTGAAACAATTCATTTATGATTGAAAAATGTAATCAATCTTTATAAAATTTGAACGAACAATTGTTTTGTTTAAAAAGATGAATAATTTATCAATTAGCTTTCCGATTAGGACTAATATACTATAATTATAGGCGATTAAGCTTTTCACAGTATTATTAAAAAGAGGCCCTGGACCACCTGAATGAGGGGCAGCCCGCTTCTTCGAACCAAGGTCAGTACCCTCATACGTATTTCAATTTGTCATTGTCATTTAATTTGTCTTGTCGATTGGCAGCCATTCTTAGCGTACAGTGATCTACAAAAATTCAAATTTTTTCGCAGTATACATATTTAACTTTTTGTTCATTTTATTTCTTAGTATGCCGATAAAAATCTGAAGACTGAAACTGACACAGATTGACAGAGACACAGCTCGGTTGCTCAAAATTGAAGTCAAGTGTATTCGTTTTATTCTTTTTAGTTTTTTGCATATTTTGAAAAAGGAACAAAATAGGCATTATTTTTCATCAAAAATTGTCTTCTTAATAATTATGAAATTACAGGTTAGAAATGTTTTCAGCTTTGTCGATTTTTCCGTGTCATCTGGTCCATATACCTACTAGAATTCGGAATTGTCGTTGGAGAATTAGGAGATATTTGATTTTTCTCTTCTTTTACCCACTTATCTTATCTGATCTTATTGGTAGGGCCCTAAAGGATAGACTTCGACCCATTGGGATCTTTTGTGTAATTGCCCCCTGTTTCGCCTACCACAGGGATTGTTCTATCAACTCAATATGTTTGAGGATGGACCCTAGCGGTAGCGTTTTGACCTCCTTCCTCATAGGTTCCAGATAGCCGGTTCTGAAGTCTTTCATCCTTTGTCTGGCGAAAGCATGACATTCGCACATCAAGTGTTTCATTGTCTCCTCTTCTTTGCCATACATTTTCTATAGTCTATGCTGTTAGAAAGACCCATTTTGGCTAAAAGAGTTTTGACACCAAAGTGTCCCGTAGACACCCCCGTTATGAGTTTGAGTTGTCTTTTGCTATATTTCCAAAGCTTTTTGCTCCAGCCCGAGTCTACTTCGTGCATAAAGAGCTTTGAATGCCTGAGCCCAGTCAGATTGTTCCACTCTTCCTGGTGCTTCCATATAACTCGCTCTTTCATGTCTGCGTTTATGGTTCCTTGTGAGAGTCCCACAAATGGTTCTGGGCCTACAAAGTTGTTTGTAGAACCAAGCTCATTTGCATTTTCATTGCCAAAGAAGCCCTCGTGCCCTGGGATCCATACCAGTGGCACTTTGTTTCGCCTTCCAAGTTTGTTCAGAGCTTGGATGCCGTTGAATACTAGTCTAGAGTCCACTTTAGGTGCCGTAAGGGCCTTCAGTGCTGCTTGACTGTCGCTTAATATATACCTTGGGTCTGTCTATCTATAATCTCCTGTGCACAGGCAATTATCAGGTAGGTTTCCGCTTGGAATACAGTCGCATAGTTGCCCATACTTACACTACCACGGTAGTCGTTTGCATAAATGCCTGCGTCCGTACCGGATCCAGTCTTGGATCCGTCAGTGTACCAAATAAGGTCGTTCCCATCAGATATCGGTGGCTGTACACCCCCCGCCCATTCGGCTCTATTATGAATTTTAGTTTTAAAATTCTTTTGGAAAACAAATTTGGGCAGCTTTTTATCATTACCCATACTTGTTAACTTATCCATGTAACTGTCTAGTTCCATGCTTGTATGTTTGGTCTTCGGCATGCTATCACTCCACAGACCCAAGATCTTGAATCTTTGCAGGGACTTACGCGCCTCTGATTGTATGACCAGGTGTAGCGGCGGTAGGTCCAACAGGACCTCCAACGCCGCCGTTGGCGTCGTTCTGAACGTGCCTGTGATTGCCATGCACGCTACTCTTTGTAATTTATTCAGAGCATCTTTGCATTGTACCCTTTGCAGTTCTTGGCCACCATGCCAGACTGCCGTACAGAATGATAGGTCTCACCATCATAGTGTAGATCCACCTCAGTACTTTAGGGTTTAGGCCCCATGTTTTGCCATATGCCGACCTGCACAAGCACATACCAAATAGTCTCAGTGCTTTGGTTATGAAAAGGTCTACGTGCTTTTTCCAGTTCAGTTCTTTATCAAGTGTCATACCTAGAGCTAAAGAAATAAAACAGTAACCAATTTTACAATGATTCTTTTCAGATGCCTACGTACCTAGTACCTATAATGATAATTTATCCATACCTATAGTTTACACAATCAAAGTTTTGTACGCCATTATGATTATTTATCGGTTATCGCGTTAATCAACTTTACATGATCTTAATAATAATAAAGCTTTCATATCTTCATTGTTACGAAATTGTTGTACAGATAACATTGTTTCCTATCACGCTATTTATTGATTGGAATCTTTACATAGCCACCTATACGTAAATCTTCGAGAAGGTCCGGAATTTCGAATGGGCAATTTAATATCTGATCAAGCCACTGTAATGTAATAACTCCGTAAATATGAGGGAACAGGACAATTTACTGAACGTAAGTTGCTAGGGGAATATAATATAATTCGCAACGAAATTCGTTTCTATTGATTGGCATAGGTACCTCCTTAATTTGACATTGTAGGTATACCTACCGTATTTTTAAATTATTTTAAGGAGATAGATTTCTATTGTTCTTAATAATATTTTCATTGTTGTAATTTTGGGTCCATTCGAATTGCTGTGGGAGAATGAGAAAGCCTACGTTTATGTAATGTATTTTAACACAAGCTGATATAATTTATATTGCTTTTAAATCATTTAAATACTTTTTTTAGAAGCACAAGGAAAATTAATATAAGCTCGTAACGCATTTGCACTTACATAGTACTTCATGTGAAATCCGCCCTAAACATTAAGAATAGACTATTTTTTGTTCTAATTGTTTTTCCATATAAAGTTTGTTTGGTTACAATTTGTATGCCAAATTTATATGAATCTATTTATGTACATCATTCTAAATTTAGCCTCAATAAGCAAACAGAAGGGCCCTCCAATTCCATTACGTATTATTTGAGATTATACCGGCAGAATAATCTGTCATTATACAGCGAACATCGTTAGGAGGGGCCGGGCACTAGCCCACACAAATCGGATGTAAACGGGATTATGAGCCCAGCCAATTCAAAGTTTCACAACTTCGTTACTCGCACCACTGAAGTTCTTAGGTGGAGTCGAAACTATGTTTACTAAAAGATTTACAGTTACGCAAACATCAAAAGGTAGGGTTTAAAATATATTCAGTGGTGTGTTTTGCTTTTGATATTATAACTTGTATTGGAATGGAAAATTGTTCCTGTTTATATTAGGTCATATCTACATTTAGGTTCTCATGTTTTTTGCGAAGCGGTTACGAAAGACCTACATTTTTTATTCAAGAAACACTCAAGAGCTTTTTCTTAGATGAAATATAGAACACAGAACAGCCTTTAGTCGCGAATTTCGAGTTCGTTCTTAATACATCGGCCAGGTAAAATGTTGCTGTACCTAAATCAGAAGAAGTAAGTCTTAGAAAAAGCTCTCATAACTTCTGCATCGTAGGTACGTGATGCATGCTGTAAGAAGTCTACTACGTATAGAAATAGGTACACACTTAATCTATAAATAGGTACGTCACTCGAATATCGGTACGAAAATCCAAAGACACTAAAGTCTTCAGTTTTCCAAGGTTTCCTTTGATTGTGGGAATAATTACTAAATACCCACCTAAATTATGTATGGTTGTCGAGAAAGCATCTTCGCCCAACGCTTGCGTTCAATAGCTACCCACCTTAATCTATCTCGTTCAGAAGCAAATGGACTTCAGGTATTCGTTGGATAAATGCTACATTCTTGGTGAATGCTGACTCTAATTTAACATAGTGGTGGTTAATTACAAACGAACGGCCCTGCCACAGCTCCATCTTGGAAACTAAACACATACAAAAGCTTAACTCTTAAACGTCGAAGTTGGGACTTGAGTATTCCGCACTGCTGTTGAGCTCGGCTCTTACTGGATTAAATCCATTGACAAGGTTGTGTCAAGTTGAGCTAGCAGTAAAACTTGTCTAATTTGATTAAGTAGTCAATATTTAGTGTTACTGCTGCATAGTGCTAAATCTTTACTTAAACTTGCTCGCTCATCGAAAGATCTCATGCTGTGAACGCTTGAGTACAAATGCCACAGGTGGAGATCGTCACGAAGTATGTTGCGTTCATTTAAGAGATCCAAAATGAAATTACTATACACCGACTATGCAGACGCGCAGCCGTGACAGAATAGTGGCGTATTAGGGCGGTGAAGTTCGCAACTCAAGATACGACGGTCACGACCACTATGCCAAAAGTGTAGCAACGAAGAAGAAAAATACCTACCTACATATATTATATGTATATATTTCGTTAATACGCTCTAATGTATTCTATTCATAAACAAAATTGTAATTTTATTTCGGCTAAGTAAAGAAATCAAAAGACATTGTAAGCGAACTACCTAAATATTACTGATTTTTCGTACCTCACAGTGTTCCTAATTTTGGCATCATTTAAATCGCATCAAGATCGTCCTTTCAGATGTGAAAATTATCTAAAATGCACTTTAGCACTTCTATTGGAGTAAGTATAAGCCTGTTTTGCGACAATGCCATTCTAAGCGAATCGTCCAGAGACTAAACGAAACTTTTAGCAACGACCGTGCGACTTTTTGAATCTAATTTCGCCCAGTATGTGATCTCATTTATAATAAACTGCAAGCTCGGACAAGTATAGCCCTCATTACCCGTAACTGTGGCAATACTACTGCATGAAGTACGCAGTTACGGCGGGGCGGCATCGAGGATGCAATTTCATTCCGTTTTATTTGAACTTTCCACCACGAGAGGCAGTAAGTAGACTGTAACGGGGAGCGTTCTGTAAAATTCTCATTTCGTGCCCCTTCTCTTAACACATTAATTAGCGTTTGGGTCGTTTAATTACGTGCTTGCTCATCTGTGCTTGAGCTCATTGCCTTCTTATTCGTTAAAGTGCATGCAGCTCAAGAAACTAATTATACATTTTAGCGCTCACCATTTAGCTTTAATTCGTGTTTATATAATGAATAGGAAAATGTCGAAATAACTTCTGAAATGTTTGAAACTTAATCACGCCTTTTTATTAGGTACCTTGTATCTTACTAATTAAACCTACAACTACATGCTGGTTGCTCAGATAGTGTAGCGGATACCCGCATCTGTCGAATAATCTTTGTCCGACGGATCGAATGATCAACTAGACGAGGATCGGCGCACAAAGGAATTAGTGCCCCATTTAAATCTAGACGGCTCACATTATGCTAAGCCCGTGCCTCTTCGCAAATCTCTGCGAAATCCATCATGTTGGTACTGAAATCTGCTACTAAGAAAATTAAATTTTCTGATTGATAATACTCAGTAATCATAATCCGATATTAAAGATTTGGGAGATCAAACGATTCTACGAATGGTACGCCATTTCCTTTTCATAATAAAACTGAACAGGCTAAATCGATGAAATTTATGAATAGGTATAGACCGATTTCAATATTTACAAGTGATGAATTATACGTCATTGAATATATCGGAAATAACTGATAAGTAATTTTATTGGGCCAATGCAATGCATTGTACCTATTATTGTGTTAAAATTGTAAAAAACCTTTATAGCCAATGGATCAGAATTCGTCTAACTTCTCGTATGAAGATATTGATACATTATACATAAGAGTAATACCTAGCACAATATCTAGTCTATAAACTAACAAAATGAAGTCCTAACAAGATAAGAAGCTATAAAATAAATATAACTATTACGTACGGCGCGCCGCGTGACTGCTCGTTATCTCCACGGTGTCTTGAAGGTGCTACTCTTATATAGGTCAAGCTCTGTATTCATATATCTATGTCCATGTGTAGCATTTACAGGATGTCTCTGAGTTTACGATTCAACTGAACTATGCTTTGGCGTGGGTATTTATTGTACTAAATTAAACATACCTATCTAGAATACAGTTAAATTTAGACTGGTTGTATAATATATGCTGGATTGAAAAACCCATGTCCACTCTATTCTTATAATTGTTATCGAAATAACTGACAAAGGAATTAAAAATATTGTACAGGCCTAGCAAAAAATGCGTAATAACGTATATAAGCAAGGCTTATATGATCTTGTATTGATTATTGTCACGTAGAGCCCAGAAACAATTAAGCCTACTTACAAGTTTTCACAAGCGGCCTTAAAGAACCAACAAAGTTAGAATAACAGTTGATTAACAGTGCCGTATTCTTCTGGCTCAGCTTACAATGTTATCAAACTCCCTTCCCCCTGAGGTCGCAGGGTGGTACAAGTGAGTTTTCAATTCACATTTAATTTCTCCTTGGTGACATACAAGTTTCCATCAACTTTGTTTACAGATACGCTGTTCTAGCACCCTTCAAACGATGTGTTTATTGTTCGTAATTTTCCGTGTTTGAACCGAAAATTTGCGTAGTCTTATAATTTGCAAAACTTGTTATAAATCGCAGTAATTACTGACGTCAAGTGTGCTCACTCTAAACCACTCGGAAAAGTAGTTCGGCTCGGAACTCGAGAGCTAAGTACTGGTTATTTAAACAGGGGAACTCTGCTGTACCGAAAATGAATAATAAAGCAAAATTAATTGGAAAAAGTAGTTTTAGTAAAAGCGGAAAGCTATGAGGGATGAAAGAAAAAGTCACAGATGAAGTTTTCGTCGCTGAAGAATTCTTATAAAAACATTGAGGGAGTTTGCTCAGATTGCGTCGGTTCACTTTGGTAAGGTGTATTAATAAGTACTTATTATAATAATTACTATTTAACTTACGTTTTTAATTAATATCTTACCTACCCCAAATTTAACGCATACCAAGACTAAGCTAAGAAAATGAGAAGTACGCCAGAAATTTAACAAAAAATTATACCGCCCATTTGTTTTGTTTAAAGTTGCGATTGTCACAGTACCTACGATGACGGCGACGGCGTGCCTCTACGAAGATACCTACTCATTGTATTAAAAATTCAAAAATAAATTATTTGAAATAAGTAAATTAACTTAACCTTTTCAGTAAGTTGAAAATTCCTTCTTATAAGAGATAAATATTCTTGGTATCAGAGATGAGTTCGTAGATATTATTAATAGATAGCACACCCAAGTAGAAGGCAAATATCACATCGCGTTATAACGTTTAACGAATTTATTGTTCTAACTTACGTAAATCACTATCAACGAAATGTCATAAATTACTACTTATTTCAAAAAATATTGAACTAAACTTAGAATGAACAATCTGTTGACGATACAAGAAGAGAGAAGGAATACCAAATATCTACCTACGCAGCTCTATCTTATCTAGATCACTATCTTTGCAAGAACTTCCTTCGAACTATTTCTCAAATTCCAAAATGTATTGGGAATATTCTCTGTAGCGTGTTTTGCTGGCAAGCTAATATCAGGGCAAATTCTATAAATCAAGCAGTGGGTGGACGTAGACGGCACTTATCTGCCAAGATCTGTAACTTCACAGCAGGCCGAATGTCGCTCGTTGACTGGCGACTTCAAATCGATGTTTATTGTAAAAGCAAGGAGGGGTAAATAAAAGTCGTTGTTGACGAGAATACTTTCGGAACCTTCAGTTTGTCAGATATAGGTACTTATCCAAGCATAGAACTTTACCTAGATGCGATCGGAATAAATAAACTCGAACCACTTATGTATATAAAGACGAGTATTGTACCTAATTGTTTAACAGTGAAGCTTAGATACATATTTTCACCAGTCATCCATTTCAATATGTTTACTAAACATAAATAGTTTAGACAGTAGATACCACAATTAAATTACCTACATTAAAACTGAATAATTTTTATGCTTATTACATTATTAGTTATACATAGTATATTTTTTTGCAATAGTAATGTATGTTGTTGTGATATGCACATGTGTATAGTGCGTATTATGCAAAACCAATGTCAAGTATCCAAAGTTACATTCCTAATCGACCAACTAATTTACAGTTCTATTATATGTACCTACGTAAAAGTAGGTACCTATAATTTAATGTTCACGATATTCGAGATATGGCGACAAGAGAAGGCTTTTATGAGCAATAAAGCCTTGCTTATTTCGGACTATAAATGATGAATTACGATATTCATCAAAATGAGGGACGTGCCCTAGTGTATTGTAATCGTGATTTTATGTCACCGCCACAACACACGTCTAACTATCAAAACAAGAGATAAAAACTATGCTGGCTTTAAGATTAGTTATAAAAAGATGAACTATCGACAACTTCGAAACTTTTGGCTATAAATGCGTAAATTGGACCGTTATGGACGAAAATATTATATCTGAACAGGTAACATCTTGCAGAGACCCTTGATCTACCATAAAAAACTTGAGCGCAGCGGAACGTTTCCGGTAAGACGCTTAGATTATGCAGGCACGCAAACTCTTGTAGCCGTACCATGAGCTCCATGAGTTAGCAAGTCACGTTTACTAGATTTGTAAAGCTGTCTTTCACGCTCACACTGATATATTAGAGCGAATGTGATAGACTATTTTACGTATCGAATAAACGCTTATACAACCGTGCTTGGGAACTCATAACACAGCTACTGGTCGCCATAAAGATTGGAGGCAAGTTAAGGCTCGGGGGAACTCGGCACTCACCTGCGTTTCAATAATAACTTTTTATTGCCATAGAGCGGGGCACTCAAATTGCCGAAACTGGAAATGTAATGGGATTATCGCTGATCCGAAACGATGAAGGCCTCTCGTGTACTAGTACTCAACGAGAAGGACGAGCCCCCGAAAAACTTGAACAGGTTTACGTTTTGATTGTCTTTTATTTGAAAAGTTTAGTTTACGACGCAAACAACTCAGCCTCACTTCTTTTTTGATTAACAGCGATTAGGTATTGGTTCAAGTTGTTTTATAGTAAATTATCGAGATTTTCTAAATACCTACCTGACCGAATAACCAGATTAATATAGAATTTGACAGATGCTTGGTAAAAATAGACTCTTTACTGCCTACTTATCATATTATTAAATATTTATCTAATTTTGAACTTCAAAACTCGTCATTAGAGTGATAGTCAGTTTTCGTCTATTTTTTTAAATGACTTCATTATTATTAATCTTACAATAGTAAAATTATAATTATTTCTCATAGTTTCACTATGTGATGTATCTGTATTTTTATAATATGTATATGTATTTCTATATGTGTATCTATTTATATATATATATATGTATTTGCATTTTCTGTTTATTGTTACATTCCTTAGCCATCAGACTATTTTTCTCAGTGTTGCACTACCTACTATCAACTTTTACTTTCTTATCTCCTCTACCCAAAGGTTGTCTGGAAGAGATCGCTCTTTAGCGATAAGACCGCCTTTTGTTTACCTCTTTCAAACATGTACTTTTGTTATTTGTTTTGTAGTAGTCTTTGAGGTGCAATAAAGAGTTATTGTATTGTATAATATATTTAAAATCCTCACACCAAGCCATTTTATTTGATGCATCACATACCTACTTAATAGAGATTGCAAAACTTTATTTTTATTTTTTGGAGCAAATCGGCTGTAATTGAGAGCCAGACCGACAGACAAACAGACACGCGAGTGATCCTATAAGGGTTCCGTTTTTTCCTTTTCAGATACGGAACCCTAAAAAGGATATTTCTGAAGCTTTCATTTAATGTATTGCGTAATCTAGACCAAATTTAATACAAGTAGAAGTTTCGTAAAGTACTTTGCTCGCAATCGGCGCAGCTGATGTGCAGATATCACCTTGGGCCGACGCCAAGACTCACCAATTGTCATGCTTAGACAAAACAATTTTTGCTTCTGCAACTTAATAGTCCAAAACTTTTCCAGCCTTCTTCGGGTTGTGCAGACAAAGAGAATTTAATGTTATGTTCATTGCTTATAAATATAACCATGAATTTGGGTATTTTATTCTAACTGGTACATTTTTTACACATGCCTAATATAGTACGGTCAAATCGTATATTAAACTCGCAAAACATGTAGTAAAGCTGCATTTTTGGTATGTTGTTTAGACACCATAGGGCACTATAAAACCACATTTTGCAAGCAAAAAAAAGTTGTGCTAGTTACGTAGTACGTGAAAAACTGCGAAATTTACGGTCATTTTTCAGTTTCTGATTTTTATTAAAAAAACCTTACGTTTTTTGACATTATATGTTAGGAAGCGTTTAAAGATTAATAAATTTCCAACAAGTTGAGCTAACATGTATTACCATAGGTCTTATAGTTTTAGAGATTTGCGACTTCTTAAAAGTACTCTTTTTTGTAAACTAACGCTATTTTGAGTTTTCCTAACGATTTCGGCTTAATATCGCCTCACCTAATTATGCTACGAAAAACATGCAATAATGACCTTATAGCGCACTTAATATTCTTTCGTTAAAGGGTAAAATCATGTCAGCAAACTTTGTAATTGAAAATAAAAAGGCGTAATTCAAAAGGCAGTAGGCCCGCTATCTAAGTTTATCATACAAATCGCAAGTCGTGTTGCAAAGCTGCAATTTTAGTATATTATATAGGCCCTATAAGGACGTACAAAAATGTATATTACAAGAAATACAAAAAAACAATTTCGGCATAAGACGAAAAAAACTGAAAAATTATTGGACTTCTTTTACTTTTTGACGTTTACTTAAGAAACTATTATCTTTTTGATACTAATTGCTACAAAACTTAAAAAGAATATTAAATTTGAAAGGATTTGAGCTACCTTGCATTACCCTAAATTATATAGATTTAGAGATACGACATTTCAAAATGTGCCCTTCATTAAGTTAAGAAAATAAATGCATGTTTTGAAGCCTCGTATACCCCCAACTATAAGACTTACAGTAATTGTTATCGGCTCAATTTATTCCAAATTTAATGTAGTTGTTATCTACAATTATTATTTTTTTCTTAGCGCGAACGTTTTGCCAATATTTAGTGAATAGCTTTAACGTAACCTAAAATTTGTTTAATTTTTGATAAAAGGGCACTTTATGAAATGTCGTATCTCAATATATATATAGCTTACGGTGATGCAACGTAGCTCAAATCCTTTCAAATTTAATGTTCTTTCTTAATTTTATAGCAATTAGTATCAAAAAGATAATAGATTTTTAGTTAAACGTCAAAAACTAAAAAAAGTCCGATTTTTTTCCGTTTTTTTACGTCCTATGCCCAAACTATTATTTTGTTTTTCTTTTAATATGCATTTTCGTATATATCTATAAGGCCTTTATAATATAACAAAATTGCAGCTTTGCAACTCGACTTGCGAATTGTATGAAAAACTTAGATAGCAGGCCTCCTGCCTTATGAATTTCGCGTTTATACTTTCAACTGCAAAGTTCACTGACCTAATTTTACCCTTAAATTAAAGAATATTAAGTGCGCTATAAGGTCATTATGGCATGTTTTTCGTAGCATAATTAGGTGAGGCGATATTAAGCCGAAAATGTTAGCAAAACACAAAATTTTATCTAGTTTACAAAAAGGAGTACTTTTTAAAGTCTCGAATCTCTGAAACTATAAGACCTACGGTAATGCATGTTAGTTCAACTTGTTGGAAATTTATTAGTCTTTAAACGTTTAATAACATGTGACATCAAAAAACGTAAGGTTTTTTAAATAAAAATCAGAAACTAAAAAATGGCAATAAACGCAGTTTTTCACGTACTACCCAGCTAGCACATCTTTTTTTTGCTTGCAAAATGTGGTTTTATACTGCCCTGTGGTGTCTAAATAACATACCAAAAATGCAGCGATACTACTTGATTTGCGAGTTTAGGGTAAAATTATGTACGATTTGACCGTACTAATATTTGAGCTCATTGGAAGAGTATTGGTATTTATATTGATTTAAACTTTCACGATTATCACTCATATTTTAAAGACAAACGGGTGTAACGTCATGCCCGAAACGTGAGGATATAATTAAACGTAAGTTTACGCGATTATGACTCGTTTGTCTTTAAAATATGAGTATTGGTATTTCTTGGTAAATTTCTGATATTCGTCTTACCATAGGTTTAATTTTGTTGGAACATCGCGTCTTAGAATGAACTTTATTAATCATTCCTTTTTCTGATGTAACGTACTTTAGGTACTCTTACTCTTACTTATATAGGTTATTGGTTTAATTAATGGATATTATTGTTTGAACCTTTTGTATGTATCTGAAACTTTAGTATAAAATTGAATTAAAAAAATGCAAAATGGTGAGATTGTCAGTCGAAATTCAACAGTTTAGATGTCTAGTTCAGGGGCAACTCAGCCCGCAAGCCACTCAGCCCGCGGGCTCAGTTGGCCACTACTGTTTATGTTAGGGGCAACTCGGCCAATCGGTCAACTCATCCCGCGGGATATATTAACCACTGTCTATTATGCCAAGGTCACTTGATTTCCTGGCAAATAAAGTTCAGAAGGTAGATTCCATAAACATTTGCAAATATACATACAGAGTCTAATACGGGCTATCAATTAAACCAGGCATGGGATTCATTAGTGTAATCATGGATTACAAGGTTTTTTTAAAGTTACTCTTAATTATGACCCCACAGAATTTTTTTAAGATTATCGGAGCAGCAATGTAGGTACGAACATCTGTTATTGTTGATATGGCAGTTATGTAATCTGCTTTTGAAATTAGCTGTCATCGATTGTTTAACTCGCGTATGTTGCTCTACATTGCGCGCCGAATTATTTTGTATGGAAAATTTTGTTGCTCTAATTTTAAGTAAAAGTTATTTGAATGTACTTATTATGTCGTAAACAAACACCCGTTAAGAGCTTCGCCCGTATTAGACTTACACCCTGTATAGTAGCTATAGAAATTGATATTAGGTACCTACCTAGTTATAAGTTTTATTTCAAAAAAATTGGCAAGATTATGGCCTGCAATCGGCTTAAAGTCAAACTCGTATCGTACCATGAACTAATAGATAAATCAAATTTGTGGGTCATAATCGAAAACTATATAAAATTCAATTTAGGTGCTAAAATTTTAACTTTATTGAAGATAACTTTTCAATTGATTATGCATGAGTTATCTTGGAAATGGAAACCTAAAGTCCTAGGATGATAACATCCGAGGAATATTAAAATGTATATTTCCCAACCAGAATATTAAAGAGTAAATTTATAAAAGTCTACCCAATTTTTGCTTTTACTCCAAAAAGGTGATTATAATTTAGGTCGATTTTGTAACAGGTAGATACATATCTACAATGCAATGATGATGAAGCTTCCAATCGTATCTCCAATGGCAATTCCAGGGTAGTTCTATGCGATTATTCAGTCGCAACAATCAAGTCATTACCATTCCCAAATTATTGGCGAACTGCGTATAAATAGTCAGCCTCTGTAGCCTAGTTGGTAGTGACCCTGCCTACGAAGCTGGAGGTTCCGGGTTCGAATCCCGGCGAGGGCATTCTTTGTGTATTTATTCCTTTCCTGCATACGCACATAACATGAAATATTTCCTTGCTTCAGTCACGCTACGCAATACCCACACAAAAAATCTAAACCTAGCTCAGCTTAATAAAATAAGGCAGCATCACTCAATCGTAAATTTAGTCAAACTGTACTAAAATTGTTCCGGCGGTATTGTACAATTTAATTTTACTCAGCCTAAAGGACTGTGTAGGTACTTAGTTTGTAAATATCAAATTTAATAGAATCACAGCAACAAAAGCTTATCCAATAAAAATGACAAAGACTTATTTACCTACTCGTACAATCCTTTCGGTCGATAAGATGACAAGCGAAGAGACAAGAATGTACTAAATTAAATAAATGGAGAATTCTTCAATTACGAGCCATTGAGAAACTAATTGTCACATTTTTTTATTCCTTGGTTATTTTGATTAATTGGAATTGTTCATTATTTTTGGAAAGTTATATTTCATTCAATTGTTTTATGATTATATTTTAACAAAATACTCAAGGATTACGAATAAATAATGTATGTAATAAATATTTTTTTTAAGTTTTCTTTTAAATGCTATTACATTGTGTTCAGTTCGGATGCCTTCTTGGTAAGCGTTTTTTTAAAGCCCTATCTCCATAGTGCATAGTAATTATTGACTCTAGGTACATTACATTTATGCAAGGATACAGATCTTGTGCATGAGCATGGCATGAGTAGTACCACAGAGGCTAGGCTCGTGATTGCCGTGGTTGTTAATTACCAAAATAAAGTTACTGGGACAATTTTACAGATTTTAAAAAGTTATCTATAGTATTTTTTACAATTGCAATAAATTGAATCGACTTGTTTAAATAGGTTAAAAGGTGATACTCATTATACATTAAATTAATCAATTTAAATTACTGTAAATAATTAACTACCAACATAATTAGATATAAATATAAATTCCATGACATAATTACAATTTACATTACACCATAAAATTAATTACATCATTACATTAAATTGTAAAACGCATAAAATTATAAAAACATAAAAAATCCAACATCATATATTATCTTTGGCATAACGCCCAGAAAATCAATGAGATGTCATGTCACCTCCATGGACCACATTATGGCTCCTCGGCCCCCCTCCGATACACTCCCTTACATTAATTGGCACAAGTTTTCCGCGCAGCAGGCACTAAGTCCGCCTAATGCGAGACTGCGGCCAAGTTTCACTCGTTCCTGCGTAATTACTTTTATTGCTTCCTTTTCTCGTTCATTCATAAAATCGCTGTCTTCTTATGAATTTATCGCCAGCGGAAAATATTTTTATTGATGCTCTCGGAGTTCAGCGACTAATTAAATTCTAAGATGGGTAATTGATGAGAAGGAAATGGAGGTCCTTTAAATACTTATTCCATTTAAAAGAACTTCATATTTTCTTTAAGCATTTACTTTAACCAATCGATTATTGTTTCGATGTTAATATTGCGTTACGTACGTATTATGTATATGCACGGTAGCTACTGAATTCATAAAAAAGTCACCAATCGAATCAGAAAGATATAAGAGTAGACATTCCGACATAATGCGAAAGAGTAAGTCGGAAAGTAGGACAGCAATTCCAGGAAGTTATACGTAATATGCCAATTTATTCCAGAACATTGGCCACCTTATGCAAAACATGTCAATTCTCCCCTTGACGCTCATTCGGCGCCTATCCGCTATTTGTTGGGAAGCTGACCCGGATAAAGGCGTCAAATTACCGACGTCAAATTCTACTGTCACCTGAGCCAGGGTCGCCGCCATTTTTATCCCATTTCGACTTAATATTCCGTAGCCGTCCGGCGGGAGCAGCCATGTAACGGACACCGGCAGAGCTACGAATTACAACCTGAGCTGCAGCGCTTCGCTGCAAAAAACATTTACGACTCCGCTGCCTCGCATCTTCGTCACGTTCGTCTGTGGGTTCCGACTTTGTTAATAAATGATGCGTTTAAACTTGAACCAGACTACTCGGATTTCGGTAGTTTCTGTCTGAGACTTTTTTCTTTAAATTACATTCAACTATTCGACAATGCGAATGTAACGAAATTCTCTTTTCAAACCGGTTATTAATTTGCTGAAATAGATTAGGCTCTACGTATTTTGGGAATCAGATTATACCCTCCAACCGTGAATGTAGGTACCTATTCCTTGGTTTTCTGTATCTTAATACTTGTTAACATGATAAGTTTTAAGGACCAACTTATTATCCTTATCAAGCAAACTTCCAACCAAGTATTAAAGGAAAAGACCACTTAGCTCCCAAGTGAATTAGGTCAAGGAATATGCAGATAACATTTCTATCCGCTCTCTTTGCAGTGATCAAAGGACAAATTCCATCATACAAAGTTCACGAAAGAAGACTTTATCTTATTTTCAGGAAGGTTTCAAATCAAGTTGCTTATAAAATATCGTGTGCAGAGGCGAATCTGATTGCGAGCATAATATGAATTGAGCGCAATCGGTGCCGCACCGCCACCGCTGCTGACTTTTACGAAGTCTTGACATTTACTAAACGGATCATAACTTCCAGGTTGTGCCATATTTTTGTAATACTTCTTTACTTTTTCAGGGAGAAAGGTTTATTTCGTTGAATTATAATTCTGCATATAACTAAACAAAAGTTCGTACCGTCATCTTTAGGTTCGAAAAAACAAATAATATTTATATTACAATGGAATTATTTTAGAATAATTGTATGTATGTACTGTAATTAGATACGTTTTTAATCATCAAGCATACATACATACATATATATATATAAGCGTTAGTTTGCGTTAGTACGCTTGATGCTCCGCTCAACTCAAATAAACTATCATGTTACATTTTCGATCTCAAAATGTTTGACCGCAGCCATAATGTTTGGTTCAATCTAATCAAACCACAAGCGTTAGGTAATTATTCCAGAATTCAACTAATCACAATACAATGCCATAACATTATTAATCCTGCTCCAATATTATCATTAATCTGCTATCTATTCGTACCTAATCAAAATGCACATTTTGTACATAAATTATTTACAAAATGTTTAATGCGAAAGCGACGTGGATTCAAATCCCACCTCCAGTGTTGATAACTTCGGTATTATTTCTTTCGCGCACGCAAGTCCTGTTACTAGCGTCCATAGGTTACGGTAACTGTTTACCGTCGGGCAGGCCGTATGCTTCTTTGTCACCGTTCGGAGTAAAAGCCAAGTGTCACGACAACGTAAACAACCGGGTAGCGTTCAATGATCCAATATCGTGAGGCAATGATTTTAATATAACAAACTTATTGATGCCTGTTCGTCGAAATTTTGACGCGTAAATACATTACGGTTGGGTCAAGCGCATTACGGGGATTTACCCACCATTATCGTCCGACCCATTTCCAATGGGCTCAGTACAGAACAACCAAAGGCTTTTCCTTTGTTGCCGCCACTCGATGGGATAGAATATCGTATAATAAGAGTTGAAATACTAGTAATATGATTTCATACAGGAAAAGTGCATAATGTAATATTGCAAAGCAACGTGCGATTGAGAAGTTGCTTTGCAATATCATTTATTCGTTGCAGTAAAAACCTGTGTCGTATGTGTAGTGTGCTCCTGATGAAAGTTCAACTTTTTTTACCATCTTTTTCTACTGACTAGTTGATTTACCTACCAGATTATAATAAATACAAATTTTATGAAAATGAAGTCAATCAAATACCTAGTAGTGGAACTTGTATAGCAAAGTGTCAATTAATTAGATTTTGAAAGAACGTGTAAATTAAAACGTTTAACTTTAATTTCGATTTTCTACATTGCTCAATCATTATCGTCCACCATTGCTTACCATGTGCTGGCGCCGTGAGATTAACGCGGACTTACTGTCCTTTTCTCTCACTGCTTCCAATACACGAGTACACGCGGGATGGATAGAAAGTAAGTCTGTGTTATACTCAAGGCGTCAGCTCATTGTAGGCGTACGTGTCAAGAATCACTATCACACTAGTACTATCGACAAAATGAAATCCTAACCCATCATAAGACCTTGCCATAGTGACAATGAAAGTCCAATTGTACTATAGTTGCTGCAATTTCATTTTTAATGTTAATAAGAGAAGCTCCTACTGTGGGTCAGGATTCTATTATGTCGATAGTACCTAACCACTTGATCGAACGGACGGTTATGGCGACTGAAGCGAATGAAAGCCGTTTGCGATCATGACTTTTATTTGAGAATATTGAACAATCTAATTAATCTCTTTCTCGAAATTTTGTAAAGGCACATTTAATTAGTCTTGGTAATTAAGAATTAATGCCCCGAACAACATTAAAAGGCGAGAAATAAACAAAGAGAAAATGTTAAATTTCTTCTAAAGACCTTTGCTTTTACCTAAAGAAAATATCGTAATAATTATGTTAAACGGGTAGCTTCTGCGATTTGACACTGAAACGACACTCTAATTTTAAACGTATTATACAAAGCAATTATGAAATAAACCAACTTTATACCTACATGTGAATAATTAAATAGATTGATACACCTACGCTGTACAGTTTTTCTTCATCTAACTAAGTAATTACCGTCCTCTTAACCATGTAACAAAAAAGTTGAATTCCAATGTAAGAATGACCTAAATTCTTAAATAACTTCTAGAATTTCAATTTATTTAATACCAGTTACAAATGTGGCGGACAGTGGGCTTAAGGCGAAACGTGGCAGCTGTCGTCAGCGGAGGCTAAACGTAGTGCCACGTCGCATAGATATTGTTAGCATAACTGCGATGCCGACGGCCGACCACTGCCTTACATTTCCATTCCAATCTCCGGACACCACTCAAAAGCCTTTACGACAGAATTAAAGTTAAACTTTCTCTGTCCGAACTAAGATCACTTTTGCAACTAAAGGGTTAGCCGAGTAAAGAGCTTGCTAAAGCCAATGGTTCATTTAGACTATGTGCGGCTTAACCTGTGCCTCCCGTGAATATAAAGAGGATGGTTTTACGACTGCTCCTTTCAGCACGCTTTGAGATATGAATTTTAATGGGTTTTCTCTATTTGTCGCTAACAATGGTTGCATGTGCACAAAACGTACGCAGGACGGTACTTAAATTGATACGGTTTTGACACATCCCTGTCTGACCCCCTTCACTCGTCACATTTGTCATATGGATGACATGAGCTCCTGTTTCAACCGTGTCAGTCGAGCGGCCTTTTTCACCCAAAATTATTTTCACAGCGAACGGACAATCCCAAAGTATAAAATAAACGAAAACATGACAACATAATTTATTCATCACTTTGTATGGTATTTCAGTACAGTCCAGCGAAATAACTACATCCCGAAATTTATGTTAAAAAAGTTGAACTTCGGGGACAATCGAATACTGATTCAATAGTGGATGAATTCAGCGGGAAGCATTGTGCTTACCATGCACCAACTGCATTGAATGGGTATACTGTCCAATTTAGTTCATTCATTCACTTGATTTACATTCATCGCCTGACGCTAAAGGCTCATTCGATTTAAATTCACAGAGAGAAAGGATTTTTTCGAAGTAGCGGAGAATAATCACACTATAAGATCCTACTACGAGTAAACAAACCAAACCACAACATAAATAGATATAGTCAATCTATTTTTTAAGTGTTACATTTGTATGAACCAGTAATGATTATACCTAGATATTTTTCTAGCAGGATCGAGAGATTGATTAAATCGAACATCGACATAACTGTTATCGATGAGTAGGTACACCCTATTCTCATAAAGATACTAACTTCGTAAAATCGGATAACCAAGAAATACAGGACCCATCTACGTATTATTTTTAAATGTCTAATACTTCATAAATGATTGCCTATAGCGTTACCCCCTTATTCATAAACGTTTGTTAACTTAACAAGCCGCTAATAATTGTTTGTCCCTTTCGGTCTTAACAATGTATCCATAAGAGCAAAAGGGACAAACAATTATTAGCGGCTTGTTAAGTTAACAAACGTTTATGAATAAGGGGGTAAGTGTTTCTTATTAGTCTTTGCTCTTTTAATGGGTACAAAATACAAGGTATAAGAAAAATAATGTATCGTTTTGAATATGGTTTTCATTCTTGTAGTTTTTCTCTTAAGTTACTGCGCATTATGTATTTATAAAATTTAGTATCGACTACTACAAGACTTATCGACAACAATTATGTCGATGTTTAATATTGTCCATCTCTCGTTCCTGCTTGAAAAACATTTAGGTATAGTAATGATAATATGTGACATTACGGTACGTTTTAAAAAACAAGTTTCTTATTTCTATATCCATCATATTTTCGTTTATTTTACCAACCACACCGCACTTTTAGGTTTATTACTTTCTATTTATTTAAAGGAATAAAGACCTAAAACCGAAACATTGTACATTCATCAACTATATCGATAGGGATTTGACTTTAAAATAAAACAAACATAGCTCTCGAAAAACCATTTTTCAAAGGCGAACTCATTCGAATCGACGTACAACCAATCGAAAGATCCGCCGGTGCTGTAACACTGTTCCAACGCATCCTCTTTTCATCCGCAATTTAATTGCGTGTCTGCATTCATTCTGTATAAAAACTGACATTCTCTGAATTTTTGAGGTTGGAAACTCTAAAGACGTGATACAATTTAAAAACAACACTATATTTATCAACGTAATCTAAAATAATACCTTCCTTTACTTAACGTTAGATACGCTACCGCACGGATAGAAGGAGAAGTGCAATTTTGATTACGTTATTACTTAATCCTATTACTTAAACCTTAACTAACCTAGTTGTGGTTTGGTTTGTCAGACTCCGTAGCCTAGTTGGTAGTGACCCCGCCTACGAAGCTGGAAGTTCCGGGTTCGAATCCCGGTGAGGGCATTATTTGTATATTTATTTATCACAAATCTTGATTGAGCTTACCGTGGGACTAGGTCGATTTGTGTAAGATGTCCCAAGATATTTATTTATTTATTTAACATCTTGATCTAATAAAATTTTATTGATTGTATTTATTGAATGAGGTCTAAAATAAATTCATAAAGATGTGATTAGAGATAGGTATCTTTGAGCATTCAACCATTGTCACGTAAACCGTGTCAACCAACCACGCCCAATTTTTTAGTTCGCGCCTACGCTCTTCAAACACGATGCAGAAGCACTTTGTGGCTCAATAACACGACGCCATTCAGAACTGAAGTGGCGTGCAACGTTAAAATGTGCTACTTGTGAGACCTACTTAGACGGAATGCCTACCAGCCTCAAGACCTCGTACCTACCTGAATATAACCGGAACGTTTACCGGGGATATTTGTTTCCCAGATTACCTACTATAATGAGAAAAACAGTTTTAACTTTTTCTATTGCAAAGTACAGAATATTTTTTTTAATTGATAGATTTAAATAACCTGTACCCATTATTTAAATCTATTAAAGTATTGAATCCCAAAAATCTCTTGTGTTTTATCTATCACAGGAAATGTACACCTCAACTCCTCAGAAAATAAACTTAGTAAATCGTAAAATTAACACAATGCTCACCAATTAAAGGCATTATTCACTTATGTAAGTCCTAGTTCATAAATTTAAATAACCTATAAGTTCACGTCAAAAGAACAACGACGAAGAGTTCAAGACCAGAACGGCTACTGCCAGAAGTTCCGCTGCCGTGTATTAATTAGGAGAGTGTCACGAAGGCAAGATTTAAATTTCCGTTCCGTACACAAATCCATGCGGCGGGATAAGCTGATTAGCAAGTTAAAAGGATACCCCGCAGAAGCGGAGCCCGAATTAAAACAATCTCATCCAGCAGACGTCAGGAACCCCGGCCTTGATATACGACATGCCGCTCCAACCCTTTATCAACTTAATTGCTATTTTTACAACTTCACTTTATTACGAAAAACTTTTTAACTAATTAAAATAAACATTTCAAGTTTATGCTAACGCGCGAGTAATTTACATTTATAAGGACAAATGTAAGTAATAGTAATTTTATATTTCAACTGAAATCAAATCAGACTAGAACATAGTTATCCATAACAGGTACCGTAATCTCTAACATGAATACAAAAATGGATAACATTCATTACGAGAAAGTGCCTTCCAACTTAGAAGATTGGCCAGACGCAGACTATTCTGACGTCTCGAAGCGCGGTAAACACGATATAAATTAAACATTTAATATTTCCCAGCAGGAAATATGTTTTACGACTCCATATATCTCACCCCTTTTCCCTCTCCGATATTTGGTGCCTTTTTTGCTTCCTACGTTTTTTCCTTCACACTATTATTCGTGAAATTTGTTGCACCCGCTTACCGCAAGCGGTGAGAGCGTTAAAACGTCCCGTTTGAAAATATGAGAACGGCTGGGGTTTAATATAATGAAGATTTATATAAACTATCTTATCTTTATTGCTGCCAGCCACCGCAGCTTACACGCGCTTTTGTTGTGCTATTTTCATGGCGGCAATTTTGCAAGTGTAGTTGGTTACGACGAAAACGCTTAATTAGCTACAATTAAAATTCTTAAATGAATATGTAGTCCAAAAAAATCTAAATACATACCGTTACTTAATGACTGATATTCTTAAGAGAAATGTGGATTTCATTAGGTAACTGAAATAAACTATATACAGGGTGTTTGTTATATCATTAGCCATATTGCAATATGTGTTGGGTAAAGGCGTAAAAAAATATTTGGTAAAACAAAAATAATCCATTTTTCATTATCCTTTTTGTTATAGATTTTTTTTTAAATCCCATTATCTAACGAATGATTGGTCACTATGATCACTTTCTTACTTTGCGTACTGCCCCATCATCTCATAACTGCCAAATCAGATTGGAAAGGGTGTTTGAGTTTGCAACTTTAATTAACCCGCATAAGGTAACTAATTCAATGCGTTATAACGTACGTAACAAGTTTCCTACGCGTGGTGGGGAATGGAGGTGGAGCTTAACTTGCAGGTAAATCTCACGAGACAGCATTATCAGTCTATCGCATACAGTACTAATAATGAGGGTATTTTGAGTTGCGCGCCGATCTGAGGGTAGTTTGACTCGAGCGCGTTTACGCAAGCGCACTCCTTCTTTGTTTACAGAGTGCTGTACAAATGGCACATGGCATCTTGCGATCAGCCGAGCCAGCATAATTTGACCACAAGAACGGAGTAACTTAAATGTTCCGTCATACAAACGCGTACTGGTTTACCTCAGATATCGATTCTAATGCACTCTCTAAGCAAATTGAATTGTTGATGACGACGAGCAGGTACAGGTAGGTATGCGCTTGGGCAGTTTTAATCAAATAACAATCGTGTGTGCATGTAGTTAGGACATTTTATTCATTGTTTAGTGCCGATGGTGGGGTGAGTGACGTCGGCTGATCGGTGCTTGTGATGAACTCCTGATTGGCTAAGACTTGACTACTCAAACCTGCTACCCTTTTGTCTGCCATCGAATCGCACGGATTGAAACAAACTTGCCTAGTGACCACAAATTATGTTTTTGCCGGATAAAAAACGGGAAAAAAAACTAAAAAAAAGTGTCACTTTTTTTTTCAAAAATGTTGTGTACTGGTGATCGCGAATGACATATCCAAATTTGGCTAACGACATAACAAACACCCTGTATATTATACAGAGAGCTCAGATAATACATATATTATACCAATTCCAGGTATTCAATAAATAACAAGCTTAGGAGCTACGTTAAAACATGATATATATTTGTATAATATCTTTAAACACGCTTCGAAACTTAGTATATTAACATTATACTCGTATAAGTAATATACTAAGTTTTGGAGCTTATCATTTGTCAAGAATGAGTTCTCACAAAACTCATTTGGATCGTATTATACTCGTAAACATTTTTAGTCATGTATGACTTGGACACTACTATTTAGACCATTCAAATCATTCACATAATAAATCTTTGTATGGCATTTCATGTGTACTCGTACATGTATAATATGATCTTATAAACTAGGAATAGTACCAACATGAACCCTGTGAGGATATAGTAATACAGATTTAATACTAATTATATTAAACTTACATGTAGAATAAACTGCAAACACATATACAGGTGCAAAACATTATCAGAATATAAAAAAAATCGGACCGAGTAACTAACTAATATGCTGTGTTGTTTCTGTTTTGAAAATCTTATTAAATATATTTGCTGATATGGCAAGATGTCCCGAATGTACTGTTTTCATATTCGAAATAGGCCGGGCCAGTCTTGTATTTGTTCGTAAATTCGATGAACGAGAGTAAGCGCGTGAAGAGAAACATAATATTTTCCATTTTTACTCTAAAGCGTACCTACATTGAAAAGAAATTGGAGAAATTCCCAACAATTTAATGGCCAACCCATACACGCCACAGCGAAGCCACGGTAAGATGTATTTTGAACGATTTCGGTCAATAAAGCGTACAAAGATGATTAACAGAATTAATTTAAAGGTGATTACAGATGAATTCCCGCCATTACAAGCGCGACACGCCGCGACCGCCGCCGCTCCGCCCTCTCGCGGTTATTGTAAAACGCAGCTAGAGTGTAATTTGGCAACGCGCTTCGATGCTATCTCGACGCATCTCCCTACAGATACCGCGTTATTTAACGCCGCTGTTTGGCTCGCGTCCTGCGACAAACAAACAACCCTTTTTGCATTCATTTTCCCGTAAATTGAGGCCTGTACCTGCCTCATTCGCAAATTAACTTCTCTGTAGGCAAAACAAAAACAAACGTAACCGGACTGGACCTTTTGCCAGACGGGCAAAAATTACTTTACGCGTTGATCTTGTTTGATTACGAATTTGATATATTTGCTCCTCATTACACTGGTTCTTTTTATACGAATCCAGTATATGCTGTATAATGCATATATCAACCTTGGTTTAAATATGAACGGAAACAAAGACCTACATAGATGTTAAACCAAATTTC
>JALPQI010013603.1:0-42251 GCA_025490895.1 Thaumatotibia leucotreta | reverse complement strand
GCTGTAGCGCCGCTGCCAGCGGAAGTACTTGGAGTACTGTGCCGGGTGCTTGAGGAGGTGGTTGATGGTGTACGCCAGCTGGCGGGGGGCAGGGCCGTCGCGGTCATGTACGAGGAGGGAGGGAGGAACCTGGACGTTTTAGATGCGCAACTATTTGTACGGAGACTGCTCCGAGGGAGATGTACCAATATGGCGCCACGGCTGTTATTGCAATCTTAGTCACTGTAGGTTCTTTCGAACCTCATCTAAATCATTTTTTCTATGACAATTGGCCACTGTATGCTAAAACCGACACTCGTGTGATCTTATTATGAAACTCGCCTACGGCTCGTTTCATAATACAGCTTTTACTATGTCATATTCCCATGTTATTAATTGCTTCAATGGGAATAATTTGGTTTTGATTAAAAAACTAATTAGTGACTCGCCTACGGCTCGTTTCATAAAACCACACTCGTGTTTGATGCCTCTTATTATGCGCCAGCCACATAACTATGAGAGCACTGCTTTTACTATGTCATATTCTCATATTATTAATTGTGTCAGTGGCAATAATCTTGATTTTGATTAAAAAACGATTTAAGGAGTGTCTTTTCAAAAGGGCTTCTTTCTACTCTGTCAACAAGGGTTATTTTGCTATGTTTACATAACAGAAATAGTCTCTATTGACTAAGTGACAATGAGCCCTTTTGAAAAGACACTTTTTCATAGATTTGTCTAATTGGCAATGAGCCCTTTTGAAAAGACACTTTTTCATAGATTTGACTGTTGGATTTGGTAGATTTAAACAAAAATCACTTCGAATACAGTTTCTATAGATTGCAATTTCCATCGTCATCGACATTATCACCCTAACGTTCATCACGACACGTGTAGTTCCCATTCCACCAGCCCTCGATATCCCCTCGCTTGGTCGGGTCCCCCCGCTTGCCGCTGTTGAGAGCCTCGCAGAGCCGGCAGTAGTCGTCCGTGGCGGCGCCCTCGTGCCGGTAGTGGAGGCTGTAGCGCCGCTGCCAGCGGAAGTACTTGGAGTACTGTGCCGGGTGCTTGAGGAGGTGGTTGATGGTGTACGCCAGCTGGCGGGGGGCAGGGCCGTCGCGGTCATGTACGAGGAGGGAGGGAGGAACCTGGACGTTTTAGATGCGCAACTATTTGTACGGAGACTGCTCCGAGGGAGATATACCAATATGGCGCCACGGCTGTCATTGCAATCTTAGTCACTGTAGAGGTTCTTTCGAACCTCATCTAAATCATTTTTTCTATGACAATTGGCCACTGTATACTAAAACCGACACTAGTGTGATCTTATTATGAAACTCGCCTACGGCTCGTTTCATAAAACCACACTCATGTTTAATGCCTCTTATTATGCGCCAGCCACATAAAGAACTATGAGAGCACTGCTTTTAGTATGTCATATTCTCATATTATTAATTTTTTCAATGGCAATAATGTATACTAAAACCGAACTCGACTTGAAAATTGTCAATAATTTGGCTCTTTAATTTGTCAAAAAATTATTTGGTACTGTAAATTGCTAGTTTTCGGCCATTAGTGGTAGCTTTTAATTGCAATAATCTGATTTTGATTAAAACACTAATTAGGGATTGTCTTATCAAAAGGGCTTATTTCTACTGTGTCAACAAGGGTTATTTTACTATGTTTTCATAAGATAAATAATCTATATTGACAAAATGGAAATAACCGTTTGAAAAGACACATTTTCATAGATTTGATTGTTGGATTGGGTAAATTTAAATAAAAGTCACTTCGTATAGACAATTTCCATCGACAGCGACATTATCCCCCTAACGTTGGTCACGACACGTGTAGTTCCCATTCCACCAGCCCTCGATATCCCCTCGCTTGGTCGGGTCCCCCCGCTTGCCGCTGTTGAGAGCCTCGCAGAGCCGGCAGTAGTCGTCCGTGGCGGCGCCCTCGTGCCGGTAGTGGAGGCTGTAGCGCCGCTGCCAGCGGAAGTACTTGGAGTACTGTGCCGGGTGCTTGAGGAGGTGGTTGATGGTGTACGCCAGCTGGCGGGGGGCAGGGCCGTCGCGGTCATGTACGAGGAGGGAGGGAGGAACCTGGACGTTTTAGATGCGCAACTATTTGTACGGAGACTGCTCCGAGGGAGATGTACCAATATGGCGCCACGGCTGTTATTGCAATCTTAGTCACTGTAGAAATTCTTTCGATACTCGTCTAAATCATTTTTTCTATGACAGTTGGCCACTGTATACTAAAACCGACACTAGTGTGATCTTACTCGCCTACGGCTCGTTTCATAATACTGCTTTTACTATGTCATATTCCCATGTTATTAATTGTTTCAATGGCAATAATTTGGTTTTGATTAAAAAACTAATTAGTGACTCGCCTACGGCTCGTTTCATAATACTGCTTTTACTATGTCATATTCCCATGTTATTAATTGTTTCAATGGCAATAATTTGGTTTTGATTAAAAAACTAATTAGTGACTCGCCTACGGCTCGTTTCATAATACTGCTTTTACTATGTCATATTCCCATGTTATTAATTGTTTTAATGGCAATAATTTGGTTTTGATTAAAAAATTAATTAGGGATTGTCTTTTCTAAAGGGCTTATTTCTACTGTCAACAAGGGTTAATTTACTATGTTTTCATGAGATAGATAATCTATATTGACAAAGTGGAAATAAGCGCTTGAAAAGACACTTTTCCATAGATTCGACTGTTGGATTTAGTAGATTTAAATAAAAGTCACTTCGAATACACATTTTCTATCGTCCACAATTTCCATCGACAGCGACATTATCACCCTAACGTTGGTCACGACACGTGTAGTTCCCATTCCACCAGCCCTCGATATCCCCTCGCTTGGTCGGGTCCCCCCGCTTGCCGCTGTTGAGAGCCTCGCAGAGCCGGCAGTAGTCGTCCGTGGCGGCGCCCTCGTGCCGGTAGTGGAGGCTGTAGCGCCGCTGCCAGCGGAAGTACTTGGAGTACTGTGCCGGGTGCTTGAGGAGGTGGTTGATGGTGTACGCCAGCTGGCGGGGGGCAGGGCCGTCGCGGTCATGTACGAGGAGGGAGGGAGGAACCTGGACGTTTTAGATGCGCAACTATTTGTACGGAGACTGCTCCGAGGGAGATATACCAATATGGCGCCACGGCTGTTATTGCAATCTTAGTCACTGTAGAGGTTCTTTCGAACCTCATCCAAATCATTTTTTCTGTGCCAATTGGCCACTGTATACTAAAACCGACACTCTTGTGATCTTATTATGAAACTCGCCTACGGCTCGTTTCATAAATCCACACTCATGTTTATGGGGAAATCGCTAGTAATTGGCCACCTTTAAATAACAAAATATGAAAACACAGGGCGTTTACTATGTTACATTATTATTATAGTGTCTCTATTAAACGGTACAAATTATACAAAATATCATTAAAATAGAATCAAAACTATTAATTGTTTCAATGGTAATTTTCTTTTCTTAATCTGAATTTGATTACAGAACCCATTGAGGAGTATCTTGTCAAAAGGGCTTATTGCCACTTGTTGACAAATAAGGGTCAATTTTCTATGTTTCTCTTAAGAGAAATAATCTCTATTGCCAAAGTAGAAATAAGCGCTTGAAAAGACACTTTTCCATAGATTTGATTGTTGGATTAGGTAGATTTAAATAAAAGTAACTTCGAATTCAGACTGTTTATAGATGCAAATTTCCATCAACAGCGACATTATATCCCTAACGTTGGTCACGACACGTGTAGTTCCCATTCCACCAGCCCTCGATATCCCCTCGCTTGGTCGGGTCCCCCCGCTTGCCGCTGTTGAGAGCCTCGCAGAGCCGGCAGTAGTCGTCCGTGGCGGCGCCCTCGTGCCGGTAGTGGAGGCTGTAGCGCCGCTGCCAGCGGAAGTACTTGGAGTACTGTGCCGGGTGCTTGAGGAGGTGGTTGATGGTGTACGCCAGCTGGCGGGGGGCAGGGCCGTCGCGGTCATGTACGAGGAGGGAGGGAGGAACCTGGACGTTTTAGATGCGCAACTATTTGTACGGAGACTGCTCCGAGGGAGATGTACCAATATGGCGCTTTGGCTGGTATTGCAATCTTAGTCACTGTAGAGGTTCTTTCGAACCTCATCTAAATCATTTTTTCTATGACAATTGGCCACTGTATACTAAAACCAACGCTCGTGTAATCTTATTATGAAACTCGCCTACGGCTCGTTTCATAAAACCACACTCATGTTTATTGCCTCTTATTATGCGCCAGCCACATAAATAACTAATTTGGCTCTTTTATTTGTCAAAAAATGATTTGGTACTGTAAATTGCTAGTTTTTGGCCATTAACGGTAGCTTTTAATACAATTTGAGACCACTGCTTTTACTATGTCATATTCTCATATTATTTATTGTTTCAATGGCAATAATCTGGTTTTGATTTAAAAACTAATTAAGGAGTGTCTTTTCAAAAGGGCTTATTTCTACTCTGTCAGCGAGGGTTATTTTACTATGTTTTCATAAGAAAAATAATCTGTATTGACAAAGTGGAAATAAGCGCTTGAAAAGACACTTTCCCATAGATTTGACTGTTGGATTTGGTAAATTTAAATAAAAGTCACTTCGAATACACAATTTCCATCGACAGCTACATTATATCTCCCTAACGTTGGTCACGACACGTGTAGTTCCCATTCCACCAGCCCTCGATATCCCCTCGCTTGGTCGGGTCCCCCCGCTTGCCGCTGTTGAGAGCCTCGCAGAGCCGGCAGTAGTCGTCCGTGGCGGCGCCCTCGTGCCGGTAGTGGAGGCTGTAGCGCCGCTGCCAGCGGAAGTACTTGGAGTACTGTGCCGGGTGCTTGAGGAGGTGGTTGATGGTGTACGCCAGCTGGCGGGGGGCAGGGCCGTCGCGGTCATGTACGAGGAGGGAGGGAGGAACCTGGACGTTTTAGATGCGCAACTATTTGTACGGAGACTGCTCCGAGGGAGATGTACCAATATGGCGCCACGGCTGTTATTGCAATCTTAGTCACTGTAGAGGTTCTTTCGAACCTCATCTAAATCATTTTTTCTATGACAATTGGCCACTGTGTACTAAAACCGACATTTGTGTGATCTTATTATGAAACTCGCCTACGGCTCGTTTCATAAAACCACACTCATATTTATGGGGAAAATCGCTAGTAATTGGCCACCTTTAAGTAACAAAATATGAAAGCACAGGGCGTTTACTATGTTACATTATTATTATACTGACTCTATTAAACGGTACAAATTATACAAAATATCGTTAAAATAGAATCAAAATTATTGTTAATTGTTTCAATGGTAGTTTTCTTTTCTTAATCTGGATTTGATTGATTACAGAACTCATTGAGGAGTGTTTTTCAAAAGGGGCTTATTGCCACTTGTTGACAAATAAGGGTCATTTTTCTATGTTTCTCTTAAGAGAAATAATCTCTATTGACATAGTAGAAGTAAGCCCTCTTGAAAAGACACTGTTTCATTGATTTGACTCTTGGATTAGGTAGATTTAAATAAAAGTCACTTCGAATTCAGACTGTTTATAGTTGCAAATTTCCATCGACAGCGATTTTATATGACCCTAACGTTCGTCACGACACGTGTAGTTCCCATTCCACCAGCCCTTGATATCCCACCGCACAGTCGGGTCGTCTCGCTGGCCGCTGTTGAGAGCCTCGCAGAGCCGGCAGTAGTCGTCCGTGGCGGCGCCCTCGTGCCGGTAGTGGAGGCTGTAGCGCCGCTGCCAGCGGAAGTACTTGGAGTACTGTGCCGGGTGCTTGAGGAGGTGGTTGATGGTGTACGCCAGCTGGCGGGGGGCAGGGCCGTCGCGGTCATGTACGAGGAGGGAGGGAGGAACCTGGACGTTTTAGAAGCGCAACTATTTGTACGGAGACTGCTCCGAGGGAGATGTACCAATATGGCGCCACGGCTGTTATTGCAATCTTAGTCACTCTAGAGGTTCTTTCGAACCTCATCTAATTCATTTTTTCTATGACAATTGGCCACTGTATAGTAAAACCGACACTCGTGTGATCTTATTATGAAACTCGCCTACGGCTCGTTTCATAATACTGCTTTTACTATGTCATATTCCCATGTTATTAATTGTTTCAATGGCAATAATTTGGTTTTGATTAAAAAACTAATTAGTGACTCGCCTACGGCTCGTTTCATAATACTGCTTTTACTATGTCATATTCCCATGTTATTAATTGTTTTAATGGCAATAATTTGGTTTTGATTAAAAAACTAATTAGGGATTGTCTTTTCTTAAGGGCTTATTTCTACTGTCAACAAGGGTTATTTTACTATGTTTTCATAATATAAATAATCTATATTGACAAAGTGCCAATGAGCTCTTTTGAAAAGACACTTTTTCATAGATTTGTCTAATTGGCAATGAGCCCTTTTGAAAAGACACTTTTTCATAGATTTGACTGTTGGATTAGGTAGATTTAAATAAAAGTAACTTCGAATACACATTTTCTATCGTTCACAATTTCCATCGACAGCGATATTATCACCCTAACGTTGGTCACGACACGTGTAGTTCCCATTCCACCAGCCCTCGATATCCCCTCGCTTGGTCGGGTCCCCCCGCTTGCCGCTGTTGAGAGCCTCGCAGAGCCGGCAGTAGTCGTCCGTGGCGGCGCCCTCGTGCCGGTAGTGGAGGCTGTAGCGCCGCTGCCAGCGGAAGTACTTGGAGTACTGTGCCGGGTGCTTGAGGAGGTGGTTGATGGTGTACGCCAGCTGGCGGGGGGCAGGGCCGTCGCGGTCATGTACGAGGAGGGAGGGAGGAACCTGGACGTTTTAGATGCGCAACTATTTGTACGGAGACTGCTCCGAGGGAGATATACCGATATGGCGCTTTGGCTGGTATTGCAATCTTAGTCACTGTAGAGGTTCTTTCGAACCTAGCTATATCATTTTTTCTATGACAATTGGCCACTGTATACTAAAACCGACACTCGTGTGATCTTATTATGAAACTCGCCTACGGCTCGTTTCATAAAACCACACTCATGTTTGATGCATCTTATTATTCGCCAGACACATAAATAACTATGAGAGCACTGCTTTTACTATGTCATATTCTCATATTATTAATTGTTTCAATGGCAATAATCTGATTTTGATTAAAAAACTAATTAAGGAGTGTCCTCGCCTACGGCTCGTTTCATAAAACCATACTCATGTTTAAATCCTCTTATTATACGCCAGCCACATAAATAACTATGAGAGCACTGCTTTTAGTATGTCATATTCTCATATTATTCATTGTTTCAATGGTAATTTTCTTTTCTTTTTTTAATCTGGATTTGATTACAGAACTCTTGAGGAGTGTCTTTTCAAAAGGGCTTATTGCCACTTGTTGACAAACAAGGGTCATTTTTCTATGTTTCTCTTAAGAAAAATAATCTCTATTGACATAGTAGAAATAAGCCCTCTTGAGAAGACACTTTTTCATTGATCTGATTCTTGGATTAGGTAGATTTTAGTAAAAGTCACGTCGAATACAGGGTTCCTATAGATTGCAATTTCCATCGACAGCGACATTATCTCCCTAACATTCGTCACGACACGAGTAGTTCCCATTCCACCAGCCCTCGATATCCCCTCGCTTGGTCGGGTCCCCCCGCTTGCCGCTGTTGAGAGCCTCGCAGAGCCGGCAGTAGTCGTCCGTGGCGGCGCCCTCGTGCCGGTAGTGGAGGCTGTAGCGCCGCTGCCAGCGGAAGTACTTGGAGTACTGTGCCGGGTGCTTGAGGAGGTGGTTGATGGTGTACGCCAGCTGGCGGGGGGCAGGGCCGTCGCGGTCATGTACGAGGAGGGAGGGAGGAACCTGGACGTTTTAGATGCGCAACTATTTGTACGGAGACTGCTCCGAGGGAGATGTACCAATATGGCGCCACGGCTGTTATTGCAATCTTAGTCACTCTAGAGGTTCTTTCGAACCTCATCTAAATCATTTTTTTTATGACAATTGGCCACTTTATACTAAAACCGACACTAGTGTGATCTTATTATGAAACTCGCCTACGGCTCGTTTCATAATACTGCTTTTACTATGTCATGTTCCCATATTATGAATTGTTTCAATGGCAATAATCTGGTTTTGATAAAAAAACTAATTAAGGAGTGTCTTTTCAAAAGGGCTTCTTTCTACTCTGTCAACAAGGGTTATTTTACTATGTTTTCATAGGAGAAATAGTCTCTATTGACTAAGTGACAATAAGCACTTTTGATGTGGATTTGATTACAGAACTGATTTAGGAGTGTCTTTTCAAAAGGGCTTATTGCCACTTGTTGACAAACAAGGGTCATTTTTCTATGATTCTCTTAAGGGAAATAATCCCTATTGACATAGTAGAAATAAGCCCTCTTGAAAAAGACACATTTTCATAGATTTGACTGTTGGATTAGGTAGATTTAAATAAAAGTCACTCCGAATATACATTTTCTATCGTTCACAATTTCCATCGACAGCGACATTATATCACCCTAACGTTGGTCACGACACGTGTAGTTCCCATTCCACCAGCCCTCGATATCCCCTCGCTTGGTCGGGTCCCCCCGCTTGCCGCTGTTGAGAGCCTCGCAGAGCCGGCAGTAGTCGTCCGTGGCGGCGCCCTCGTGCCGGTAGTGGAGGCTGTAGCGCCGCTGCCAGCGGAAGTACTTGGAGTACTGTGCCGGGTGCTTGAGGAGGTGGTTGATGGTGTACGCCAGCTGGCGGGGGGCAGGGCCGTCGCGGTCATGTACGAGGAGGGAGGGAGGAACCTGGACGTTTTAGATGCGCAACTATTTGTACGGAGACTGCTCCGAGGGAGATGTACCAATATGGCGCCACGGCTGTTATTGCAATCTTAGGCACTGTAGAGGGTCTTTCGAACCTCATCTAAATCATTTTTTCTATGACAATTGGCCGCTGTATACTAAAACCGACACTCGTGTGATCTTTTTATGAAACTCGCCTACGGCTCGTTTCATAACACACTCATGTTTAGTGCCTTTTATTATGCGCCAGCCACATAAATAACTAATTTGGCTCTTTTATTTGTCAAAAAATGATTTGATACTGTAAATTGCTAGTTTTTTGCCATTAACGGTAGCTTTTAATACAATTTGAGACCACTGCTTTTACTATGTCAAATTCTCATATTATTAATTGTTTCAATGGCAATAATCTGATTTCAATTAAAAAACTAAGTAATTAATGAGTGTCTTTTCAAAAGTGCTCATTTCTACTCTGTCAACAAGGGTTATTTTACTATGTTTTCATAAGATAAATAATCTATATTGACAAAAAAGACACTTTTCCATACATTTGACTGTTGGATTGGGTAGATTTAAATAAAAGTCACTTTGAATACACATTTTCTATCGTTCACAATTTCCATCGACAGCGACATTATCACCCTAACGTTGGTCACGACACGTGTAGTTCCCATTCCACCAGCCCTCGATATCCCCTCGCTTGGTCGGGTCCCCCCGCTTGCCGCTGTTGAGAGCCTCGCAGAGCCGGCAGTAGTCGTCCGTGGCGGCGCCCTCGTGCCGGTAGTGGAGGCTGTAGCGCCGCTGCCAGCGGAAGTACTTGGAGTACTGTGCCGGGTGCTTGAGGAGGTGGTTGATGGTGTACGCCAGCTGGCGGGGGGCAGGGCCGTCGCGGTCATGTACGAGGAGGGAGGGAGGAACCTGGACGTTTTAGATGCGCAACTATTTGTACGGAGACTGCTCCGAGGGAGATGTACCAATATGGCGCTTTGGCTGTTATTGCAATCTTAGGCACTGTAGAGGTTCTTTCGAACCTCATCTAAATCATTTTTTCTATGACAATTGGCCACTGTATACTAAAACCGACACTCGTGTGATCTTATTATGAAACTCGCCTACGGCTCGTTTCATAAAACCACACTCATATTTATGGGGAAAATCGCTAGTAATTGGCCACCTTTCAGTAACAGAATATGAAAGCACAGGGCGTTTACTATGTTACGTTGTATTGAAAACTAATTGTAAATGTAAGGAGAGAAAGGACATAGTCAAGCTTTCTATTGAGCGAACTATCGAAATAGCTTGTGTGGAAATGGAGAATCACATTATATTGTGTGTCTATAGACCACCTTCTTCAGATTTTACCGTGTTTGAGTCTACGATGGAAGATGTATTGAGACGAGTGTTTGTTAGCAGTAAGAAAATAATTGTTTGTGGCGATTTTAATGTAAATTTATTAGATCTAACGCATGCACACACAGTAAGAATATCAAACTTATTTCAGTCGTTTGACTTATCTCCGCTGTTTAATGAGCCCACGAGGATAACCGCCAGCACTGCGACATGTTTGGACAATATATTCTGTAATGTTGAAGCTACGGAGAAATCGATCATTAGCTGCTTTAACTCGGATCACTGTGGTCAAAAAGCCTACTTCGAAGTCAATATTGTGAAACAACAGCAAGTAATTACATATAGGCCCATCACTGTAACTCGGATGGAAAGGTTTAGAGAAGATGTTAATTCCAGGGTACAGGCACTCATTCCCGATACGAAAGATCCTAATGCACTGTACAAGGAGCTTTCGAATGTCATACAAACTGTACACAAAAATATTTTCAAGCTCAAAACATTGAAGCAAGACTCAGTAAAAACAAGGTTTGGCGATTGGGCTACTGTTGGCATCCATAAAAGCAGGAATAGAATGTATGAGCTTTATGAAATGAGAAATTATAACCATGATGGGAAATTCTTGGAATACGTAAGGAATTATTCCAAAGTGTTTAAGAAAGTTTGCGCCGCTGCCAAGTCTGCCTATATAAGTAACAAAGTCAAGTCGGCAGACAACACTGTAAAAGCGACCTGGAATGTGATACGCTCTGAAACTGGAAAGACAAAACCCCGTGACGGCCAATACAAACTGAGAGTGGATGACCAAATCTTGACTGCGGACTTGGACGTTGCTGGCGCCTTTCAACACTTCTTCATCAACATAGCCAAAGATACTACTGAAAACTTGAATTCGTCTGTGACTAAGGCTGGCTCATTCTTGGATATGAACAATATCAAACCATGGAACAAAGATTTTCACTTTCAGTATACAGACACAAATGAGATCATCAAAATGTTCAAGTCCTTGAAATTGAAGAACTCCGAAGACCTTTGGGGAATCTCTGTGAAAGTCATGCAATCTGTTATCGATGTTATTGCACCGTACTTAGCAAATGTGTTTAATGCTTGTGTAAGAGAATGTGTGTTTCCCGATCTAATGAAGTACAGCAAAGTGATTCCTCTATTTAAATCAGGAAACAAATATGACCTTGGAAACTTTAGACCTATATCCATACTTCCTGTTCTGAGTAAAGTGTTTGAGAAAATCATATTGAACCAACTGGTTCAACATTTCAACAGGAATGAACTGCTTCAGAATCAGCAATTTGGGTTTACAAGAGGTCGTTCAACTACAGACGCCGCCTCAGTACTAATCAAGCATATTTACGACGCCTGGGAAAATTCGCAAGATGCTATTGGTGTTTTCTGCGACCTCTCCAAAGCATTCGATTGCGTGGATCATGATACACTTTTACACAAGCTAAAATACTATGGATTGTCAGTGGAAGCTCTCCACCTTGTCTGTTCTTACTTAAATTTAAGAACCCAGAAAGTGGTTGTAAATGGAACTGAGTCTTGTGGCAAGACTGTAAAGCTTGGAGTACCTCAGGGTTCTATTCTGGGGCCTTTCCTCTTCCTGGTGTACATAAATGACTTGCCGAACCTTGTAAAAGATAAATGTGACATAGTTCTGTTTGCTGATGATACATCGTTAATTTTCAAAGTTGACAGAAAACAAATTGACTACAGACAAGTCAATGAAACTTTGAAAGAGGTATCAGAGTGGTTCACAGCAAATAATTTACTTCTTAATGCGAAGAAGACCAAATGTGTAAGATTCTCGCTTCCAAATGTAAGAAAGTCTGAAACTATTATCACGTTAAATGGTGAGAAGCTAGACCTTGTTGATAATGCACTTTTTCTGGGCCTTACCTTGGACAGCAATCTGCAATGGGCTCCTCACATATCTACCCTGGCAAAAAGGCTGAGCTCTGCCGCGTATGCAGTTAGAAGAATCCGACAGTTCACTGACGTGGAGACAGCTCGCCTAGTTTACTTTAGTTACTTTCACAGTATTATGTCTTATGGCATACTGGTTTGGGGCAAAGCAGCAGATTTGGACACCATCTTCATTCTTCAGAAGAGAGCTATTCGATCGATTTACAATATGAGCTCTCGCGACTCACTGAGAGAACGATTTAAGGAAATAGATATTCTCACAGTAGCTTCACAATACATACTGGATGTGATAATGTACACACATAAGAATATTAAATCCTTTAAAAAGCTTTCTGACATTCACAGCCGCAACACACGGAACAAGCATAAGTTATTGGTTACCAAGTTTCGTCTACAGAAAGTAAAAAAGTCGTTTGTTGGAAACTGTGTTACCTTTTTCAACAAAGTACCCTTAGAGGCATGGGAACTGCCCTATAATTCATTCAAAATGTACATCAAAAATGGTCGTCTCAAAAAGGGTTATTATAAAGTTGACGATTACTTGAATGACGAGGAACCATGGCCGTGTCTTCAGTCTCAAGAGCTGTCTTAGATTTACATGACATTGACTTGAATACATATTAGTTATGTATTTTGTAGACTTAGTTTATAAGACTGTTAGCTTAACAGCCTCTTTATTATTATTATTATAATTTTTTTTTTTTGACGTTTGGAGAGCCTTTACACCTCCAAAATTATTAATTTTATTTATTATTCTTAGCATTTAATTTCTTTGACCGTGGAGACCTTTTACATCTCCACACTTAATATTTATTTCACCATGGAGCCCATTTATCTCCTTATACCTATAGCAAAATTTTGACTTATTGGATACATAATAATTATGTATTCTGTAGCACTAGTTCACAAGACTTTTAGTTTAACTGTCTTCTGACATGAAACATTTGTTTCATATACCTTTTTATTTACTTTTTATTGACATTTGGAGATTCTTTACACCTCCAAATCATTATTATTATTATTTATTAACTGACATTGGGGACACTTTACATCTCCAAAATTATGTATTATTGACATTAGAGAATAAACATCTCTAGTTTAATTTAATATTAGAGTTTATTTTACTGTGATGTCATATTTAAATAGGTATTGGCTGTTGTCTTTTAAATAATAAGAATAGTTGCTTTGTGATTGTCACTAAATTGTTAATTTTCTATTTTATTATTATTGTTAAAATCATGACGATAAGAGACCTTTTACATCTCTAAATCTTAATATCTCTTTATTCTGACAACTAGAGGACCTTTACATCTCTAGTAGTATTAGATATAGATACTTAATAATGTTGCGAACTTGTACAATAATAATTATTTTGTTTAATATTATGGTCCTTTATTTATTTCTGTCTTTATAAAAATGTCTATAATAATCTTTTTTTTTTTATGTAATACATTCTTTAATGCATGTTATTTTAATAAGATGTATTATTATACTGTTTTGAAAAAATAAGTCGACCTGAGTTTCTTACTGGTTCTTCTCAGGAACGACGTAGGGTTTGAACCAGTAGTAGATTTTTTTTTTCTCTCATGTCAGACGATTCGAAAGTGCTTATTAATAAGCTTACTTGAATAAAGAATAGTTTGACTTTGACTTTGACTTTGACTTTATTATTATACTGACTATTAAACGGTACAAATTAAACAAAAATATAATAATGCTAGTTTTCTTTTCTTAATCTGGATTTGATTACAGAACTCATTGAAGAGTGTCTTTTCAAAAGGACTTATTGCCACTTGTTGATAAACAAGGGTCATTTTTCTATGTTTCTCTTAAGAGAAATAATCTCTATTGACATAGTAGAAGTAATCCTTCTTGAAAAGACACTTTTTCATTGATTTGACTCTTGGATTAGGTAGATTTAAATAAAAGTCACTTCGAATTCAGACTGTTTATAGTTGCAAATTTCCATCGACAGCGATTTTATATGACCCTATCGTTCGTCATGACACGTGTAGTTCCCATTCCACCAGCCCTTAATATCCCACCGCACAGTCGGGTCGTCTCGCTGGCCGCTGTTGAGAGCCTCGCAGAGCCGGCAGTAGTCGTCCGTGGCGGCGCCCTCGTGCCGGTAGTGGAGGCTGTAGCGCCGCTGCCAGCGGAAGTACTTGGAGTACTGTGCCGGGTGCTTGAGGAGGTGGTTGATGGTGTACGCCAGCTGGCGGGGGGTTAGGTCCATCGCGTTGATGTACGACCCGGTCGGGAGGAACCTAGACATTTTAAATGTGCTTTTATTTGTCAAAAAAATGTTTGATACTCAAAATCGCTAGTAGTTGGCCACCCTTCAATAACTGGCCACTATACCAAAACCGAACGTTCATCTGTTAAGAGAGTTCGTTTTAAAATTTGGGTTCTTATTTCTTGTATAGTATGATAGGGTTGTCAGGACCATGTTCAAAAGTAAATGGTTTGCAGGAAGTCCATCAATTTGATACTCTTATTTATGAACTACGAGCTTTCTGTTTAAATTAAAAAGACTAACCCCCTTATTCATAAACGTTTGTTAACTTAACAAGCGGCTAATAATTGTTTGTCCCTTTCGGTCTTAACATTGTGTCCATAAGAGCAAAAGGGGCAAACAATTATTAGCGGCTTGTTAAGTTAACAAACGTTTATGAATAAGTGGGTAAATATTAACGTTAATTGGCTCTAAGTGGCTATTACAAGCTGAAAACTCACAAAACTAATGGTGGCCAGTTATTTAAAAGTGACAATACTTAATAACTAGGTAGTTATTGAAATTTGAAACCTTATTCTGAAGCGAATTCTGTTTTCAGGCGTATAGAGTTCTATTTTATTATGCAGTGGCCACAGTTATTGATGGGTGGCCAATTACTAGTAACTGGCCACCCATCAATAATCGCTAGCAATTTAAATGATTTCAATGACTGTTTTATTAATAAGATGTTTTATACTTATGTAATCAAGCTTATATATCGTCGGCTGACAAACAAAACTCACTATAAAAACTGTCACTACTCTTAGCAACCTCTTATGTCAGTATTGAATCAGAACTGAGAAACGAGCTTTATTTCAAGTAGGTATTTGTTACTTTGTGAGTTTTGCTTGTCAACCGACGATATTAAGGTTCTTATTTCATAGTAGCAATGTTAAATCAGTAAAAAATCAAAGAACTAGAGTGCACGAGCAGTCATTACAAAAGACAATTTGCTTCACCCATTCACGATTCATCGTACTTCGCTTACCTAGTATAATTCGCTCCTCCATATACAACAGGAACAACATTATTTTTATAAGCATTCATGACCTTCTCCGTCACATAGTCCTCACTTAGGGAATTCTCAAATGCTAAATAAAAGTAATATTCTTTATCCAGCAACTGAAGGCACCTTTCGTTTATAAAGGACGGGCATTGCAGCGTGCCGCACGCGCCATATATATCCACTTCCAGACTGTAGTTTTTCATGGATTGAATTAATTTCTCCACGTAGCCCTCTCTACCACTTTTCGTGTGACAATTCGTCGCGAACCACGCCACAGCTTTCGTCTTATTACCTAACTTATTTTTTAATTCCTGGCTTATATCTTCAATCTTCTCCACATCCTCCCAAACCGCATCGATTTTCGGAGCCACTACATGTCCAGACTTGTTTTTAACTACGAAGTACCCCCAATTTAGATCGGAATCTAGTCTATACGTCCAGGTCCAATTGAAGAACCCGTTAAAATGGCATAAAGGGTAGTTCTGCGCCGATTCTATGTTCGCATACACATATTTCTGAGTAACAGAACGACTGTTCGGCAGGTCGTTGTTTTTCAACATTTGTGTCAACTGAGGCCCGTTGAAAAGTACCCGCGTCGAATAGCGAAATATCTCCTAGCTCTTGTCTATCGCTGGTCACGTAGCAGTTTGTGTATTTACAAGATTTCTCTCTAAATACTAATGAACCTTTACCGAAGTAGTTGAAAGGAGATGCCGTCGGATCCGTCCATAGAAGTATAAACTTCGCGGTACCCACTCTGTTTTTAGCCGTCTGCGTTTCTGTTACGGCTATCGGTAAGTTATCTGGTAAGTCTTCGTCGCTTTCTTTTCGAATAGATAGAGCGCTGAGTATTATACAAAGAGTTATAGAGAATACACATAGCCGCTTGAACGTTTTGAACACGTACGTTGCAACCGCCATGTTTAGGTGCAACTGATCAGAATGCCCTCAGATTTGCTTCGTGGTTGTATTTGTAAATAAGCGGTGTTGTCTCTTATTGTTCGGGTGAAATACGCAATTCTCTCGAATTGCTGTTATTTCAAGCATTTTTAGTTTGACGAGATTGCAACATGCATAATTTATGTATATCTTAAACCACCTAACTATAATCTAAATGCTCCCAACAGTGGTCCTAAACTTGATCGAATATCTTCCATTAGGTGTAATTGCTATATACCTAAATCGCGATATATGAAAACATAGGCAAAAACTCCTCATTCATAATAAAAAAACTTGAATATAGTCAGAAAGAAGATTGGGATTGATGCTTATTTAGGTGTTGAAATTGTGGACCAATAGTTGCAGTATTGGACCATAGTTGGGTAGTTTTACGGTACATAAACCTTGCTTACGAAGCCGGAGGTTTATATCTGTCAATAAATATCATAGGTCAATATTACACCAATCAATCTAGTCCCGCGCGAAGATTGACCATAAATAGTTAAGCAGAAAACGACCGAATTCGATTTGATTTTTTGTCAATGCAGGAAGCATCCAAACTCAATGTGGTAAAGCTCATGTCAGATTGGCAAGAAAAATAGAGTAGGTCATTTGGCAGTATACAAAAGTGACGTCACTATCGCGTATTTCATATAAAACTTCATAATGGCGATCGTTATGACAGTTCAGAAAAAAATTTGATTTTACTTGCCATTCATCGTGCCTATTGCATGTTGATAAAATGTTCAACATAATTATAATCTTGTAATATTGAGACAGCAACTTTACCGAGGCTTTGACCGAATGTCTGTTGCATACGTTTTATATATTTTTTCTTTTTTACAGAACACTGATCCTCACATGAACGTGGAACCGTTACCAATGGAAGGAGGCTCTGCCGGTCTACCGCAAGGTATGCTACTTTATCTTTACATTTCATTTCTACTTTTTCTTTTTTTGGTTTATCATTAGGTCATTACTCCATTCGTATCTCAACTTTCAGGGCTCCACTGACTGCCGCAATATTACGATATTCTATGTTACATTGACGAGTTGATTTAATGTTCAAACTGATAAAAGTGAAACGGGAACCTTTTTATATTAAGGCGGTGAACTGACACTTGCCGTGAGTGAAGATCGTAACAAATAAAATGTTGGAATTTTATCTTTCAAGTAAATGTAGTAGAAGCACGAGAAAGTTTCTTTTGAAATAATATCGTGCGGTAGTTTATCATGAATATCATGATTTATAGTTTGTATCGTGGTCGGCTATTTTAGAAAAGTTTTTATATTAATCCAAATATTATGTAACGGGCTATAGTCTATTAGTGAGATAATTTTTTAAGCATTTTAGGCAAGTAAAGATTTAGCCTAATGTTAGTCTAATACGTTTTACGAGAATAATTCTTATTTTTGAAACATATTACGTTTTTTTAAATAACTATCGCTCATAAGTATTCTTGCATTGCGCGTTATGAAAATTGAATTACACATGGAAATTCAAGTAAATAAAATAAGTGACAAGTATCATGAATTTTGTGGCGGCAAATTTGACTACTTCTAATAATATGTAACATTAATAAATCATATTCGACCATTTACATTATTTTGATATCATTAATAATAACATTATTTTATAGAATGTTTTTGTTTCTATAAGCTAAAACAACTATGTGCTGAGGGCTCTTAAGCAGTTGAAAATGACTCCAGCATTGCATGCATCTTATTTCAACTAAGGATGTACAATTACATCATTGGTTTTTTATCATTACTATTGCCCTCACCCTTTCACAAATACGTTCTACCTGCGACCATATATAACATGGACATCTAACGCCAGCTCAAAAATGCCGCCGATAACAATTGTTCAATTGTGCCAAGATGGGCAGGACATAGCGCTTTTCTTAACACCGCGCATATTTCGGCGGAACATCTTTGACAAATGTTTATTATAGCCAATCAAAACTTTGATGGACTAATCACAACTGTTTTTAAATGGTAATAAATCAATTTCAATATCAACCTATAAAAAAGAAACCGTTAGTTTTTATAGGTTGATATTGAAATTGATTACCGTGAGGCATTGAAGAGGGTGTGACACTAGTCAACTAAAATTCAGGTCCGTTTTTGAAAGGCAATTTAGTATGGCGTGCGGCTTTCACGTTTTATTTGTTCGTAGCCTTCTACTAATTGGAACTCTAGGTCACACTAGAACCATTTCAAAATAACATGTAGCCAGACATTTTACAGTTTGATTTGACACGTCACTATGACATAGTTCTCGAATAGCCTAAGGGTTTAATTGGAGATCTGTGTCCTATCTACTAACACCTTTATTCGTAATTGTTTTCGTTTATAGAATAAGGAGGTTAAGGATTTCTCTAAAAATTTGTACATTCGGATAACGTCATCGATATTCTTACAAACTAATATTACAAGCGAAAGTCTCTTTTCTATCTCTCTTACTAGAAAGAGACTTCCGCTTGTAATATTAGTTGTAATTTCTTATGCAATAGGCCCCTGCTAGAGTATACTACGAGTAAAATGTGCAAGTTTTGAGACCCTAGAATGGGCAAGAGTGATTGGCAAATAGTAATTCTCTTTCTCGTAATTTATGGCAAATTGCTGAAGTATCTTGCATGTGTAAATCTAGCTTAACACGTTCAACGCCGGTGACACGCATATGTGACCGAAAAAACTGTACTCCTATGCCGGTGACACACATACGTGATCAAAGTAATCTTATTCTTATGCCACTAGCATTAATCAAGTTCTCACTCCTATGCCAGTGAGATAGAAATACGAACGTTTTTGACACAAATCTGTGTCGACGGCATAGGAGTACAATCTTTTCGGTCACACATGCGTGTCACTGGCATAGGATTTCTATCAGATAATTTTGATCGGCATAGATAAGCGCTTAGTCAAACAGTACCGGAGGCGAACGTGTTAAGAAAATCTGGATATTGCTCAGCATCATGTACAATATGTAAGAAATACAAAACCAGTATTTTTATTTGGAAATAACCGGTAATTTCTTACAAATCGTTACCGGATTACTAACTATAAGGATTACTAAAAAATACTAGCAATATCGATGATGTGATCCAAATGTACAATCATTTCGAGATACGATCGATTAATGTTTCGAGATGATGACCATTTCGAGATTAATGTTTTGCCCTCTACGTCTAATTGTTTAGTTAATTTATATTTTAATACATATGAGCGTTAGTTCGGGACTCTTTTACAGGGAAGGGAGATCAATGTGTGACAATATAAGCAAGTATTTACAGAGACAAGGTTATAACGGAGTGCTTTTGTCAAACCGAGTGTTCAAACAATCTAGCTGAACAGTCGTGATTCTTATTACAATATACGTAAAGTCCACGAATGTTCAATCATTTTGTTGGCGATTTTATAAAATGATCTTGGATTTTTGAAAAGTTTACTTAAAGTGTCTTTGGTAAAATCTGTTTTTCTATCATGAGCTCTTAGATGGGTCGGTTGTCATACAACGAATATTGATTCACCCAGCTGTACTAGTGAAAGAAAAATCATATTTTTCACAAAAGTTACAGTGTTCTAAACATTTTAAGAGCTCATGATTCCAAATGTATTAGTATAAAATGTTTAAAATGGTGTTTCCGTACAGTTTCACGGTATGAAAACATCCAATACTAATATTCCGTTTTGACTTTAGCACTGGTTTATAACTGGCCCCCTATTATAAAGTTATACAATTTAAAAAGTGTAATATGGCAACGCACTTTACCGTTTTACACCTTTATAATTGTATCTTTATATTAGGTTTGGGTCAATATCAAGAGCGTTTAGCCGCCATTTCTTTGAACGCATTTCATACACTTTGATGATATTTGCAGGGACATTGCGTAATAAATAACGTCATGGCATTCAAAGTGGAAGACTATTCCACTCTCATGCAATGTACCCCTGATTGTTTGTTAGCGTCACGCAATCTCAAATATCATCAAAATGTGAAAACTTTGCCTCTCCACCGGAGCGATATAGTTTGTATATCGACCAATCACATCTACGGAGCGTAGCATATTTCTGTCACTGTTTAATTAGTACAGGTACACAGTGACAGGACACGTCCACGTAGGGAATGCAACGGTTTTTATTTGTATGAGATTTTGGTTAATTATCTGATATTAACCGGTTTTTCATACTTTTCTTAACCGGTTTGAATTTCCTAAATATTCTGGACGTAGTCTTGTGCTAAGCCCGCTGCTGCTAAAATGTGATTGGTTGATATCAAATGTATCCTTGTGTCGGAAAGGCATTCTTAATGAGGAACGCTGTCCATATAAAAAACAACTGTGGATTATTTAACTCATTAAATACGTTTGCTACATACAAATGTTGAATATAATATACTTTTAAATAGTCTAGCAATTAATTAATAGAAGATGGTTTAGCCAGCAATCGCGCAAAAACGCTGATTCTTAACAATCACTTATTATTATATTATTTGCACGATTTCTGTATTAAACTATATTTTTCTATTAATTTAGCCCAAATTACTATTCGAAAAGTATATAAATCGGCACATTTTCATGCCGTAATGATTTAATAATCCACAGTTTCTAGTATGGGCAGTGTTCCTTAATGTGTTCAAAGAAACAACGCTCTGACTTAGGCTCTGCTCCCACGGAAAGCGAGTAAGTGATGAGCTCTATCGGCGATAGAAACATTCAAAAGATAGTTGCTCTCGTATAAATAAAAGAGAGACACGTGTCTCATTTATTTTCTCAAGAGCAACTATTTTTTTATCCTTTCTATCGCTGATATCTCGGCGCTTACTCGCTTTATGTGGGACCTGTAGGGTTAGCACATGAATAAAGCGACAGTATCTCGCAGCGTATAGACTATCCGTCCCTCTTTTATTAACACAGTTAGTAAAATACGGGAAGTCTATCTCGCGGCGACATACGTCTCACCAATCATGTGCCGTAACCCGGTCTCTGACACCGATAATCATAGTCTAAACCGTTTATCTCTCTTCCCAGGGGCGCAGTGGAGTATGATGGACACGTACCCCCGATATTCCAACGCGTGCCTCGGTCTCCAACACGATCCGGCCATGTATATGGGCAACGTCATCAACCAACACATGGAGAACGATATCAACGACTACGCGCAAGCCGTAGGCGTCACCGGGCCCAGTCCGGGACCCAGCTGCGTACCAGAAGCTCAGGTCACACAGGAACAAACCCCCGTACAACCCAAACGGCGGCGGGCCACCAATCCGCAGTCCGAAGAGAACTTCCAAAGAGCGCTAGAAGCTGTCCGCTTCGGCGGCATAGGCTTCTGCAAAGCTGCCAGAATGTTCGGCGTGAACAACAGAACTTTATGGCTCGAATACAAAAAGAAAGGCTACCCAAACAACAGACCGAGCATCAAATCCCGCATCAAACGCGAACACACAACCCCCCCGCCCGAACATAAAGAAGAACAACAAATCCAAGAGCAACAAATGGTTCTATGCCCGCCCCATCCAGTCCCAGTAGGCTTCATCGACTCTCGACCTTTAGACTTCAACCTACAAGGCGTCCACAACTCCCCTCTGAACATCCTCGGTGTGAACTTCAATAGTATGCAATAGAACGCCGCCTGCGCGGTCCCGCAGACCCACTTTTGACAGGAGTGGGCGGGCGAGCCCGCGCCCGTGTCGCGATACGACATATACACGCACATCGGCATGTGAATGTAAATACTTGGTTAGTTGGCAAGGTTCCTCGCTAGAGGTTGGTGGCCAGTGATTGGTTTAGGTGTGCTAAAACCGGGTTTTAGGTGACGATGAATGGTCTTCAGGTGCTTTTTTAGCAAATCCGGTACAAATTTACAGTTTTTTCTGACCAGATTATGTAATACAAACCGATTATGATCCGGTTTGTTTTGCATTATTTGGCGGCTGTCTATTTTCAAAATGATTTATCATAAACAATGATCGGTGGGGGTGAACTGTTTTCATACTAAATGTCACGTGATACATGTAATTTAGTATGAAAACAGCTCACTCCCGCCGAGTATTGATCATAAAATAGACACTTGAATAGATGCTCCACAAAATAGTGTTTCTAATAGGTGTATTTTTGCCCGTCCGGTACAGATTTTATGCGATCCTGGTTCGGCTAGAAGTTTTTACCTAGCTTTGCAGTGTGATCATATTTAGTACCTGAAACCGGGTTTTACGCGCCAGTAACCAATTTTGAAATACCATTAACATGGCCAATTATAGTGTCAGTAAGTAAACTCTAGCGATCAGAACCGCGCTCTTTAAATTAGCTACAGTAACGAACCCTAACGACCTATGACCTATACCTGTTTTTATATAGCAATAACCGATGGATCGCCACGGTGCCTTTCTAAGGTGTGCGTCATAGCTCGATAGGCGGTCAACACGCGAAGACGAAAATACGGCCACTATACCTTGACAAATTCGTTCGTGACTTGCAAATGGGAAACCCGTTACCGTTAACCGGTATATCCATATAAAACTAACCGGTTTTTCATTCCCTATTTGTGACACTATACCGCTTATCCGGTGACTTGGGTCATAGTGCTATATTGTTTACTCTTTAACTTTCGTTAACAAGTGTAACTGAGATAGCATTAGGACTTCACGCAAGATAATTCTGCGGCGCTTATAATATGTGTGGGGAGTGTCACGAATGAAATTATCAAGCTATACGATAGTGTATAAAACTCAGTGACGTGTTTTTTCGTTGCTATAAGAGTTGGTTGGAAACGAGTTAGTATTTCAGAGCTGTCCTCATAATTTTTGTTGTAGAAACGAAGCGGTATAGCGGCGAAATGCAATACCATGTCGTCTAGTTATTTGACGCCGTTTCTTTTTATAAAAAGGGTGGGTTCTTAGTATTAACACGTTTTCAGTGGCCTTTAAATACTCTTATAGTACTCTCTAAGCGGGAGATAAGGATTGCGATGTCTACCAATATTTTTTTGTGTACAACATGTATAATGTATAAGGTGTTGTCAAATTAGTTACCGATACCTTAGAGTATGCATGTGTTCATGATAACGAACAACTTTCCTTTTGGGACTCATATCAAAATCATGAAAAAAAAATCGCGGTCCTACCGGCATGAAAGTATTTTTTTTTCGAGATTTCGATACGAGTCCCATAAGAAAAGTTGTTTGTTATCATGGAGACTTGCATACTCTAAAGTATCGATAACTAATTTGAAAACAGCCTGTATACATAAACTCTATAAAAATATATTATATGTATATAAATATGTATAACCTATAGAGTTACATGAAAATTGCATCATGATGCCGCTTATAGCAATTGCGAATTTTTATCCAATGATGTGGTTTTATATTTTAAAATATTTATTGAACTTTAAGCGTGAAATCGAAAGCAATAATTTACATATCTGTTTGTATATGTTAGTTTTAATATGAACTCTTGCTGAGCGATTTAAATCACATATTATTATACTTGATTATGTTTTATAACTTGAACGAATACTCGTAGACAACAGAGTTCTATGTTTGGTATTTAAGACGGTTTGAAGCAAAAGCTACTTCTTTTTTCTATGGTTAATATGTTATGGCAGTTATTGTTTTATTTGATAACAACATACTCAAAAATCTGTAAGTATGATGTTCTGATCAAAATATTGGAATACCAAAATTATGCCAATACTTTTTTTCTTATACTATGTTTAATGCAGAGTTAAAGTATATAGAATATGTATATATCTCTGATATTTTGTAGCTTTCAAAATAATAATAAACCAATACATTTAACTCCTCTGTCATAAATATGTACACATTCCTTCACCTTAATTTTGTGAACAAGTGTACCTATTATTTTTATTTATTAGCATCGCAATCCGGAAGTCTGTTTGCCATAATGTCATAAGTAGATCTCAGTAATGATAAGTTGTATAAATTACTATGCGATTTTGCATGTTTTTTTTTCAGTAATAATTCTTGCACAATATCTAGGTTTAGTTTAAGGAATGAATTGTGATAGAGATGTTAATTTAAGATGTACTTAAGCAGTTTATAGCGAGTGCGAGAGATGTGTAATTAAAATTGCGATTTCTTAACACTTTATGACTAGTACTGTATGGAATTATATGAGAGAAGACACAGTGCGTGCGGCACGCAGCGCGATGTAATGTATAGTATACTAGCATACATTACAAAAGCATGTATAAGCGCTAAAACGAAGCCATCTCATTGCACATTTGAGGTAGTTCGCTTTAGATCAGCATATTCAGTCAACAAGTCTTTTGTGTATTCACGTACAGAAAATACACATTATATCACTATGTTCTTCCTACTTACATCAAATATTTGGGCAGCTTTTATAAAGTTAGGACCCGTATTTTAAAACCATATAAAAAAATCAGTAAAATAATTTTATACAACTGCAATGAGGCGAAATACTTTTATCAAAATACAATCACGTCTTCATTTTGGTGATTAACAAGTTTTTCTGACATGTGACCCAGGAGACACTTGAACAGAGTTTCTTAATTTGCATACCAGTACAGCAATATAATGATTACGATATGTAGAAGCTTTAAAGGATTTTAAAACAAATATCGCAACTGGTAACCCAGGGGACATAACCTTGGCAACTAGATACAAAGAAGTTAATCTAAAATGTTTTTTTTTTCTTATTTTAATATGTATATTACACATCTCTCGCAACAACATATTTATGTTTGTGGAAGGCAGCGTATTGATTTCAAACTACCTCCCCCAAGTATTCGAAGTATTTTTTTTTACATTTTTTATACTCCAATTTTACACCAAAACAATGCAGTATTATCTAAACACTTGTCTGAGCCCAGTTTTACGTGATTTCATATCGACATTTATTTTATTGAAGTGTATTTTGAATCTTTTATTATTAAAAAAGATGAATCTTTCGTCTGTTTACAAATGACACGTGTCACTTTAAAATTAGTTAACTAATATACAGATGGAGTGGATAATGTCCTACCATCATTTTAAGTGAGCACCCTGCTTTGGTAAGATGGTTGAAGAAATGAACCATCTTTTCTCGTGCTTCTCAATTCTCGTATTTGCTATCTAATTCAGATTAAATACGAGAAAACTCCACAAAATAGACCGTAAGGCATTATATTTATTTGCTCCATCTATGTGTTTACCTCATGGTCTGTGTGAGTCATCCTATTATTTTTGTGATTTTAAAATGACATGTGACGTTTTGTCAACTATATCAGGGTATGAGAAGGTCATCGCAATTGTGGCGGCTAGACCGAGATGATTTTTATTTGTAATTTTATATACTTTTTATATCGGCAGCATGCATAATAAGAAGAATATCATTTCAGAGGGTATTTCTATATTCACGGGTGTATTCACGATGATTATAATGAAATTTCAGAGTATATGAGTGAAGTAAAATTTTCACCTGAATCCCGCTGGTATTATGCGAAATTATGCTACTTAAACTATGCAAACATGCATTTTTCTGGTGTTAATAATACTTAAAGGGCCATCTAAAGACATGGACTACACGCATGTTAGCTTCATTTAAAAAGCATAAAACCTGCGTGACTCAGGTGACCGTAACCATGGCAATAACAGTCGGAAAAAAAATAGTTCACCCACATACTATGTATGTGATCTGTGTTACATCGAGTATTTTAAACCAAATATCAAGCAAATTTTTCTTCTGTTTAAGTAAAACAATAAATAAACAAAAACTATAATTATCGACTTTTAAAAAGCCTATCAAATTTAAAATTTGCTCGAAATTCCTTTTTCCGTTTTCGCCGTGTGGTATTCGTTCGAAAGTGTTTTACCAATTTGTAGATTTATTAGTATGATTTTAAACGAGGTATTTACCATTTAAATTTGGTTTGTTGAGCACCCAATATTTCGGCACTCTTGCAAATGCCACCACTAAATCAGAAACTAACCAACAACCCAAATTCATTTTGTGAATACCCTGCTTTAAATCCTACTATTAATGTAAAAGGCTGCTTAAAAAATCCACATTAACTTGATTTTTAAAGATCATCCATGGGTATAGAAATGCTCACCGAAACTGTAACTTGATATCACAGTGAGAGATCTCGATTATGTATATTATTTTGTATAGTGAAGTTTTAGGACGGGTCGTTGCTATCGCTCAAATTATTTGGCAAGTTGTGCACTGATTATTATGTTGGCATTACTGTGCTCTGTGATTTGCATTGTTTTTTCGGTTACCAAATCTCAGCGAACTCATAAAGCATGTTTAAATAGATGTGAAAATTGTCCTTTTCAAAAGTGACCCAAGACACATTTTCATTGAAAAATAATTTTGTTTGACTTGCTGGATAGTTTGAGCTATAGCATCTTGCATTTATAGATTTAGGTTTATTTTAAGTGTCTACAGTACCAGTGTGGGTGCTTTAAGACTTCAGGGGTATTTTATTATAACAACATATTTTGTAATAACCATTTTATTTTCGTATGCACTTGTATCATGTATCGATACATTTTTGTATATCAAAATATTCCTTTATATTTATTTTACACTTACAATTTAGGCTGCTATAAAAAACCGTCTTTTTGACGTGTATTCGTCAAATATCCCAAGTCGAAGAATGAGCATTTAATGTGTCTAGTTACTTTCTTTGTATACATTTATTGTTAAGTATTATCTACCCGCTTGCGATTCTTGATGTACAAGATGTGAATATATCTAGTATGAAGGATATAATAATTCACGATTACCCGTACTCGTATATCAGAGAATGAGTATGTGAACGAATAACATATTGTATGGATGCTAGCGCAAGCGGTCGTGCATCACTAGGATACACGGATTAATGCAAACGTGTATAAAATATAATTATATAATATTTATACCCGTTTTCATTTCTCTGAACTATATTATATTTTTCTAATGAAAACAATTCTCTAAGAACGTCGCGGTAGTGTTTTGCGATCTCTTTGTTTACGACTGATTTTTTTACTTGTATTTTTTAGATTAACTCGTCGGGCTATCGGGGGAGTAAATGTATCATAAGATATACCATTTTTTATAGATTTTAACGTGAAACATAAGGCCAGTCGAGGGGTTCCAGATACGTGTATGTAGTTGTATGTACAGTTGTATTAGATATCTGTATCATATATGTAACATGGCGATTCGTACTCCCGAGATAACCCCAAGGTGTATATAGGTGTAAATATTGTATTAAGCAAATATCATGTATTATCACAATGTTGGGTCGCGAGGTAAGACTGCTAGAGTGAACAATTATTATGTAAACTGCCCGGTTCTTACGCTGTCAAATTGATACTAGTAGTACTAGTTTAACAAGATTACGTGGTGTTTAACCCTTTCACGGCCGATAAAAAAAAATTGAACTTGAATTTGAACGAATACTTCGTTCAAATTTTGATTCTAATCTGCTGTCGATAGAGTTCAAGATCACAACTAAATAACGAGTTCTGTTCATGATCGGCGTGCAAAGGGTTTTAGTGTCATTATTTTCCATAATAAAAAAATGCAGTAAAGGCGTTTCAAAATGTTCTGCATTGAAGTTGTAAAACAAGATTTAAAAATGGTAAAGAAACTATAATTGCAAAACGGAATCTTGTTCAATCTTGTACCAGGGAAAGCAAAACGAGTTTGCATATCGTATCTCTGAACAATATTTCTGTAATTCTCAGCTGTATTACAATACAGCAACAATGTCTAATTTTGTAACAAATTGGTACATTCCCCATCAGATATATCGTAGCGTTCGGAGCGTTCAAAAATATCTGAACACGCCTACTGCCAAACGATAGAGGCGTGTTCAAATATTTTTGATCGCTCCGGACGCTAAGATATATTTGATCGCGACTGTACTACGATCTGGATCGATTTAAGTACTCAAATAAGTGAGAAACAAATGAATCGGGCAGTGTTGCAGATTATGCCAGAAGATCTAACTCTAAAAAGGATCTAAAACACTTATATCAAATGTACATTGAATACTGGATAGTATTTTGACAGATTATTGTCGAGCCATGTTTTTTAGTGATATGGATTCAGTGATTTTCGATTTAACATGTGCCAGTATTGCGGTCCCATCAGATGTATCGAAGCGAACAAGATGCTCATTAATAACTGGACACGTCCCTGTTGACTTTAGGCTCCGTGTCCAGGTATTTTCGGGTCCTAGATTGTACAGATATTTTTGATAGCGGCTGTACGTACGCTGAGAAAAATGAATGCGTTATTGTGTAAAAATATTCTTGGAACAAGGCGTTATAAATGTCATTTAGTTTGTTAGTCCCAGTTATACTATTATTGATAATATTGACGTAGATTAAATTGCTAGTAACTGGACACCTTATAAAAATGAACTTTATGTGCTTATAGTTAGAATTAATTTTAAAGCGATGGTCATGTCAATGACTCTCCCTCTTTCAAAATGAATTCTAATTATAAGTGCATAGAGTTCATTTTTATGTAAGGTGGCCAGTGGCTAGCAATTTGCCCTAATAGCATATTTCACTGATCAAATGTTCAATCTCTGCTTTTATAAAACAGTATAATCTCGTTTACAGATTGTGATGATGAAAATACGGTCATTACTTCTCATTCCTTACAAGTTTTTTTGTAGTCTGTTACCTAAACACAAACATCTTAATAATTTAGTGAAATTATTAAGGGTTTCTTTCTCCGTGTTATGCTTTTTCAAAAGTGATCCAGTAGACATCGTTATACTTAAACCAGACTCAAGTTAAAAAGGTATACAGTATTTTTTTTAGTTCAATATAGGCAACAACGCATTTATATTTTCCACGCGTATATAATACATAGGTGTATTATAAAATGTGAAGTGGATAATTATGATACCATTAATGTGGTAATTTTAATAAGAAAATTTGTATGAAGAAATAGTGTTATGTACACATATTTTCAACAATGATGGTTTTTTTTTTATTTTGCTAATTGAGGGCCTTAAAAATTAAATTCCTCACAAAGGTGTCAAATAAAACTTTTTTATCATGAGGTGACCCAGGTGAACCTGATAAAGAGTGAAAAAAGTTACCCCATTCATCAAAGTATTGTACGTTCAAGTTTTCTTATTAAAGTAATAATTTTACATCACAAATTTGTTACCACTTAACGCAACTTGTCGAACTGAATAACTGGTATTAAATAGAACCTTTTTAAATAAACTGGCCCTTTAAAGTATTTAATGACTTTAAAGTCTCGTGAGTAAGTCATGCTTTTTTTTTTAAGTCGCATGACTGCTCGGTGTTTCGCTACACGAAATAAAATTTTACTATTTTTTTACGGAGTAGCAAGGATTTTTAATCGAACTATTACTCCAGTCATTCAGGTCGTCAAGTGCGAGTAGGCAACGAGGTAAAACGTTGAATTTAAATAGCTTAATCAAATATCACGAGGGAATAATTGATAAAGTGCGTAGCACCACATAATAATGTTCTATACCAAAATAGATAATAAATTCTTTGGTTATTTTGTAATGTATGTTTCAATTCTACCCTATCTCTCCGTTTATTATTGTGTTGATGAATATGAATATGCATGAGGCGTGGTAAGCAGCTACCGTAGCATATGGACGCCTTAACTCCAGAGGTGTCACAAGAGGATCTAAGCGTCAGTTAACTTTATTTTGTATTTATTCTGTTACGTCACCCAGGGGACTAACAATTTTTTTTTAGAAAAAAAGTTTGTATGTTTTAATGCTATACAAATGAGTTAACGGGTGACCCAGGAGAACGTGACCATAGCAACGAGTGACAAGAAAAAGATGATCCCTAAATTAAACACCTACTATTGTTTGACATGTCGCACTAAATATAAAGTTGTATTTATTAACCGTTTGACGGCCATCGACGATACACGACAATGAAATTTGTGCTGTGGACATACATTCGGCAGTAAAAAACAAGATATTTAAACAAATATGGCTGACTTTCCATAGCATTTCACGTAGGTACATTTACTTTAATAACAATACATATCAATAATTTTAAGTAATAAATGTATGTGAAGAGGTTTTAAGTCGGCGATAAACCAGGATTGTGTTCTAAAAGTGCGTGATTATGAAATAATGCAGAATTTTAGTTGTCTTTACACTTTCTTGTTTTCTACTTACGTAACGTTCAACTTCGCTTGCTTAGATGCGAAAGTGGGGTGTGCGTCACAATGACTGACCATGACTGTCCTCATAAAATCGATATTTTTTATCTAAAAAATCTGAAAAGAATATATTATGTGTATTTAGGTAGTAAATCATGGTACATGCATTGTTGCTAATTAGGGGGCCCAACCTCGATATAATCAGTTTAGGCAGTCATCCTGATTTCCTGACGTCAGAATGACTGCCCACTTTATTTAAAAAAAATCCATTTTCTACATTAGGTAGCAAATACGTACAATACAGGTAGTAAATAGTAGTAAATAGGTTGTAAATGGGTGAATCAACTTTTTTGTCTGTTATTGTCATGGTTACAGTCGCCTAAGTCACGCTAGTTTTATGCAAAATTATGCTACTTAAACGATGCAAAAATGCATTTTTCTGATGTTAATAAGCTCTTTCCTTAATGGGCCACCTACAAACATGGACTACAAGCGTATTTGCATAGTTTACGTAGCATAATTTTGCATAAAACTAGCGTGACTCGGGCGACCGTAAAAAAGTTGATTCACCCAAATGCACCATCACCCGAATTCAGAGCGAAAGAAAAGCGGTATTTCCATGAATTGATTGCTGGAGATCCAAGGTTGATTAAGAATACCTAGCGACAATATGATATCTTATTCTTATATACATTTACACGCCAATGTCGCAATTGATTCTTCCTCCCGTTTATTCTTTATTTAGAAACAAAGTCTTTTAATGTACAAACTGATTACATTACAGAGAAATTAGAATTATAGACCTACAATTTCCTTAAACATACTATAAAACCAATATACTTAATTTATACAATTATCAAGACAATCTCAAGTATACTGTATTTGACAGGAATAAAAAAGAAAAGAGTAGATGTATATTGTTATACATACATACATAGAGAACGGTATTTTTCAGCTGAAATAAACTATAAATCAAGAATTCATGAATTATTAATACATTTCAAGGTTAGTCGTTTGAAGCTACGGAACTTTTCATTGAAAATATCTAAATCGTAAATTTATACCTACCCAAATTATAAATATTAGATGTAATATTTATAATTTATATAGTATTAAGTAGTGTGACTACTGGAGGAAAATTAAAAGTACAAATCAAAATATTTAGTTAATAAATAATTTGATTTGTGTTTTCACAATATGTTCATATACCTACCCTTTCATTTATTGTGTAATAACTAAAGTACCTAGTATATCGTCGCTGTACTAGCTATTCCACCTTGCACCTACAGCAATAAATTCAGTACCTTTCTTACCCATTGTATACGAGTGCTTTTTTTCCATCTAATGAGTATTGCAAACAAGTATTAGTAAGTATAGCGACGATATCCAAGGTACTAACCCCCTTATTCATAAACGTCTGCTAACTTAACAAGCCACTAATAATTGTTTGTCCCTTTCTGTCTTAACAATGTGTCCAAAAGAGCAAAAGGGACAAACAATACTTAGCGGCTTGTTAAGCTAGTAGACGTTTATGAATAAGGGGGTAAGTTCTCAGCGCTTCCCATTGCAGAGCCCCCGCAACCAGCAGACCTCAGACAGCGTCGCACCAAGCTGTTCAAGCGTCAGTCCCGCGTGCCAGAGGAACGGACGCGGCGGCAGGCCTCCGAGCCGGCGCCGGCCACTCCCGCGCCCGCGCTGCGCAAGCACGAGTCCTACCCGCAATACACGGTACTACCCGCAATACACGGTACTACCCGCAATACACGGTACTACCCGCAATACACGGTACTACCCGCAATACACGGTACTACCCGCAATACACGGTACTACCCGCAATACACGGTACTACCCGCAATACACGGTACAACCCGCACGACCTAGCACGAGGAGTGGACACGGCGACATGCCTCCGAGTATAGTTAAGAGTTTCCAGGAAGTAAAGCATTTTGATACTTATTTGTGAAGGAAACCCTGCGTCGAGCTTTCTGTTCATATATAAATATAAAAAAAAAGTTTGGTTACTGTTAACTTGCTGTACATGGCTGTGACGTGATAAATCACAAATCTAAATGAGAAATACCCTAATATACTAGTAGTTAAGAAATTCATTACATATCAAGTTCAGTCATCGAAGCAGCGATATGGTAACATATGTCAACATTTTATTGCAAATTTGAGAAAAATTATATAGGTGAATCATGGGCGAATCACTTTTTCTTTGTCGTTATTCTGTCACATCACACAGGGGATAACAATTGAATAGTTTGTTAGAGGAAAGTATTCTGCAAGCTACTATCATGATTAGTGGGTGACCCGCCTTATAAGGGCCACATAACTGTCAAAAAATTCAAAAATTTATCAATTGGAATGCTATTAAATTGTGATTTTAAGGGTCTCCCAGGAGAACGTAACTATGCCAATGAGTGACATAAAAAGTGACTGACCCAAATATCACTCCCTTTCCAGCAAAACCGCAGCCAGCTGGACCACGAGATCGGCTCCCTCCTCATCCGAGCTGTGACGTACATCGACCGGCAGTCGAACCCCGGACCCTCCACTGACGAGGCGCCAGCTCCCCGCGCCAGCCATACCCCTGCCGTTAGGTGAGATAACCATACGGGATTGACGAGCAAAAGTGTACAAGTGCTAGTGATGAATTAAATATCGACTAAGAACACAATATTATACCACTGGTGTTTTTTAGTTTACATACCTATGTGGCATACGACAGCTTGGTATTCGCCACTTGGCATTTGGATAGTTGCCAACTTGATTATTTGCTATCATAGATAAAGTTGTGTATGCGACTGTGCATTTATCACTTATATGCGGTTCGTTTAAAAAAACAGTCGTGTGTAATGCCTTTCATTATGCACCAGTCACCAACCAATTAATTTGTGCTCACACTATCAAACGTCAGTTCAATCTCCCCCGTCACCTGCGTTACGGGACAAAATAGTGTCGATCGAAAAGTCGATTGGCCCAGATAACACTACTAGGAAGACTATACGGCGATACGGACACACTTATCCTAACAGTAAGAGCAACCAGGGCAAATAAGGCAACTACATACATCGACCAGAGGTGCTAGCATATCTCTTGTTTGACAGTAACTCGCAGCTATGTGTCTCTTTTTAATAAATACAATCTAAAAGAGACCGGTAGCTGTGAGTTGCTTACTAAACCCCTCTTTCCCTCTAGGAACGGTCCCCCTCTCAGCTGCAACTTCTGCTGGAACACAGTGGATGAATGCGGCCGGATACTGCGACGGAAAACCCAATACCACTGCCCCGAATGCCAGACCAACCTCTGCATCGTGCCATGCTTCCACGAATACCACGAAGGCCCTGACGCTGCTGAAGCCAGCGCCAGCGCTAGATGAAGTGTGATTAGGTACCATTAGGACTTGTAAAGCTATCGGGGGGCGATGCCCCATCGTTGGATTGTCGATACGCGAGCCAGTGAAGTGTAAGGTGCCGGTTTAAAGCTGTTGGGGGGCGATGCTCCATTGTTGTGCGTGCGTTGGATTGTTGATATGCGAGCTAGTAAAGTGTAAGGTGCCGGTTTAGAGCTGTTGCAGGGCGACGCTCCATCGTTACTGTTCTTTGTGGCACACGCGAGTGAAGTAAGGTAAGATTAGGATTTGAGCTACCGGGGGGCGTTGTCCCAAATTTACTCGTGCATTGGAATGTAAATGAGCTATATGGCGTTGTCTCTTAGCTTGCTGGTGCGTAAACTTGAGAAACGTTGATCGCTTCGAACATTGAGATCTGTTTGCAGGCGAGCAAAACGCTACCAGGGGGCGACGCCCTATAAAAGCTATCCGGAGTACGGGCTTCATATTCGGTGGTACCTAAAACTGCGTGATTTATGTTATGTAAATGTTTTCTGATTGCTTGTTGTTGCGTGGATAGTTGAATGGCGTGCCTTAAATCGCGTTTGATTGGTATGTAAGCGCTGGATGTGGAATTATCTCAATTTTATAGCATTTAGTCCGTTATATGTTAAAAATGACAATGGGTTTTTAAATGTTTCGAATAATAATATATACTATACTGGCCATGTTTATAGGATGTCTTATTAGAAATGGAGGTCCTTTGGGTACATCCTAATCTACGGAATGATATATTATAACCAGTTAAACCTGTAGGCATACCTACCGCGATAATCAACAGCTGTCTCCATCACTTTAACGAAAGCGTCATTAGTGTGACAGACGCGAATGCTCGAAATTAGTCAATTTCATAGTTTGTGGTTATACATACCGATTCCAATACATCGAATATTGTTCTCATGTTGTACATACAAGAAACGTTTAGCCGTTGACGCATTACACGGTTAAATTATTGCAAAATGCAAATTGCAGTTTAGATGTAATGTATTTTTCTAAAAGTAACTTATGTACAATGTTATTGCAATCGACCTTAAACCATCATCTTGAATAACTAGTTTTCAAGAACTAAGCATATATAGGAACAGATAATATAATAAGGGAATGTAACTTAGTTTTATAATATGTATGTTTCTCTGAAATACCCCAACTTATCTTTAAAACCTCTAAATCTATTCGCTTTTTACATGTAACGGATTGAATGATGGAAAGTCTATAGTAATATACGTGATAAATATATAATATTCTATATATAATAATATTTCCTGCTTCTGCCAAGTCGAAACCGAAATTAGCAATAAAATGCCTTTAAACAGTAATTTCTACGTGCTTTAATAGTACTTCAACTAATAGATGTTCTAAACGAAACTATTTTGAAATATTTTAACCATATTTAAGAGTATACATTTTAATAGAACATTTAAGGTTACTTAGTAATATAGTCGAAGAATGTAACTATTGTTAAGAGGCCAATCTATATCTTCTTTATATATCTTTATATGTAAATATATATGTGAGTTTCACAAAAAGTATAACTTGTTAGTAAATGCTGTTTTTAATTGCAAACCCTAAAAAAACGTCGATTCAAAAGTTGGCACGAATTTATAGAGTAAGTGACAAAAAGTATATGTTTGGATTTCAAAATGGTGGAAAATGCAAGTTTTTATGACAATCACCTTTTTTATTGTTATTCTGTTACGTTACAGGGAACAAAAGTGGCATAGTTTGCTAGAGAAAAAATATCTTCTAATAGCTCTATGAACATGATTAGGTATTCCATGAGTGACCACATTGGAAAAGCCATGCTTAAACTTAAACTAGGCAAACATACATTTTTCTGGTGTTAATAAGCCCTTTCCTTAATGGGCCACCTACAAACATGCACTACTTGCATGCTTGCATAATTTAAGTAGCATAATTTTGAATAAAACCAGCGTGACTCAGGCGACCGTAACCATGGTAATAACAGGCAAATAAAAGTTGATTCACCCATATATTCCCCAACACTCCGTCTGAATAAAATGACCATAATAACTAGATCAAATGGAATGACACGGCAGGGCATACCCACATTCATGTCATTAATTTCGTACCCGCTCTTTTGAATCGACTTGTACTGTGTGGACCATTGAATCGATAGAAAACGAAATAGGTAATCAAGTAATTTATTACTATTATAACAAATAAATGAACGAATAAATAAACAATATTAGTATGATGTAAAACGGTATACTTATTCACCATGTAAAGTCCATTTCAAATACGAAGGCCCGATTCCACTTGACAAAGTCATTAAGCGTCAACAATAGGATCAGTGATAACAAAAGATATCTGGCCAGACCCTTTTGTGGCGTGATATTTTTTGCATACATCGGTGTACGACACGTGCCAATTTGTATTGGATCAATTAAATGACAAAAGTTTCGAGTGACATCGGGCCTTCGTATTTGAAATGGACTATACATTTAGTTTATCGACTAGATATTTTGGCACAGTCGCATTTACTCCGAGAAAATGGCATTTGCATCAATTAAATACCCCGTTTTGAATCATACTAATATATAATGTAAATTACCATGTTAGCTTATAAACTTTTGTAGATACAATAATTATTATGAACACAATGAAAAATATAATATTGTATATCGAAGCAAGAGAAACGATGTTGGCATTCTATCTCAACTCTAAACTTAACCTAACACAAAAATACGGAGCCTTGTTCAAGATTCTTGTTATAGAGGTTTCACAATTGTTTACCTACTGTTACTGTTAAGAAATTATATGTTTAATATTTATTATATTTATGCCTTCGATGCAATCCTGTTAGAAATACACAGAATTTTATAGCCTACATGCGGTTAATATAATATAATTATAATAACGTCTCTTACACTTTTCCTGGTTAAAATAAGTGTAAAAGAGAGCGATTTTACCGCAATTGGTGTCGTTAGTATATAGTGATGTGCCGTCGGTAAATTACGCATTTACGGTAATTCTCATTGATGGAAATTACGGTAAATTACGGAAATTTCTCGGTAACTTACCACTTAAGAATGTTTGGTCATGTTTAAAATTTGTTTACAAATATCGTGTTTTCAAACTTTTTATTATTTTTCTTGTTGTTTTCTTAACGAAAGTTATTTCACACCTTTTTGCTTAAACATGTTATGATGTTAAATTATTTTATCGATTCACGTGGTACTTTCAAATAAGTATTTTAATGTTATCTGGCTCAGGCACTTATTTATGTGGTAATTTTGTTACTGTGCTCGTAAATCATAAGATCTTTTGTTACTCATCATGTTATCTAAGGTAGCACTTGCAGGTAAAATTTAAAGAGTTTAGCGGTGATTGTAAATACTATCTAATTAGAAGCTAGGCTATGTCATTGTCCTGAGTTTGGATGTTTCGTGATTGGCCCGTATCTTTTGTTAGGTTCAGGTAGTTATGGTGGGGAAAATAATTGTGTCCCCTAACATAGAACAGATTCCAGTTTTTTTATTTGGACGTAGTTTAGCAAAAAGGATCCAACCTCAAAAAATTGTCATTGAAAAGACTGGCTTATGACAGAAGTTTGAATTTTCAGTTGATGCGACTTTATACCGGCAGCTCAACAGACAGATCTCTAAGTCCCTCAAACGCGATATGCGCCAATTCCGTACCAAGTGTATAGAAGAAGCCATCGAGCGGAACAAGGGCTCTAAAGTTTTTGCAAGGGATCTGTCTGTTAGGTAAAGCCAGCTCGCCAAATTAAAGACTGAGGATGGTAGAATCGTCACATCCAGATCTGAGCTGCTGAGTGAGATAGAGGGTTTTTATGGACAGCTGTACACGTCAACTAGCAGACCCGAAGTTGATCTAGACTGACCCGACACTATACAGAAGACATCCCGGACATCAGCCTGTGCGAGATTAGAATGGCTCTTGAACAGCTCAAAAATAACAAGGCGCCTGGGGAGGACGGAATTACAGCTGAGCTTCTGAAGGCGGGTGGTAAACCGATCCTTACGGCCCTTTAGAAGTTGTTCAATTCCGTCTTACTGAAAGGGAGAACGCCAAAGGCATGGAACAAAGGTGTGGTGGTACTGTTCTTCAAAAAAGGTGACAACGCTTTATTGAAGAACTATACCGACCCATCTCACTTCTGAGTCATGTCTATAAGCTGTTTTCAAGAGTCATTACGAATCGTCTTGCACGCAGGCTTGATGACTTCCAGCCTCCCGAACAAGCCGGTTTCCGAAGAAGCTTTAGTACCGTAGACCACATCCATACGCTTCGCCAGGTTATACAGAAGACCGAAGAATATAACCTACCCCTCTGTTTAGCGTTTGTGGACTACGAGAATGCCTTCGATTCGATCGAAACCTGGGCAGTACTACAGTCTCTCCAACGGTGCCAAGTTGACTACCGCTATATCGAGGTGTTGAAGTGTTTATACGAGAGCGCCACAATGTCAGTCCGACTCCAAGACCAGAGCTCGAAGCCTATTCTGCTGCAGCGGGGAGTTAGGCAAGGAGATGTCATCTCCCCTAAGCTGTTTACCGCTGCACTGGAGGATGTCTTTAAGACTCTGGACTGGAGAAGGCTGGGTATCAACATAAACGGCGAGTACCTCACTCACCTTCGATTTGCTGACGATATAGTAGTCTTGGCTGAGACCTTGGAGGACTTAAGTACTATGCTCGTTGACCACAGTAAAACCTCCGAGCGAGTTGGTCTTAAGATGAACATGGATAAGACGAAAATCATGTCGAATTCCAACGTAGCACCAACGTAGCTACGAATGTAGCACCAACTCCCGTAATAATCGGAGAATTTACAGTCGAATTTGTAGACGAATATTTATACCTAGGGCAAACTATTCAGTTAGGTAGGTCCAACTTCGAGAAAGAGGTCAATCGTCGAATCCGACTCGGTTGGGTAGCGTTCGGGAAGCTACGACATTTTCGTCCAATATTCCGCAGTGTTTGAAGACGAAAGTCTTTAATCAGTGTGTGTTGCCAGTGATGACATGCGGTACTGAAACGTGGCCGCTTACAATGGGCCTCATAAGAAGGCTCAAAGTCACCCAAAGGGCTATGGAGAGGGCTATGCTAGGAGTCTCTCTGCGTGATCGGATTAAAAATGAGCAGCAGAACTAAAGTAGCCGAAATAGCTCTCCGAATCGCTAAACTGAAGTGGCAGTGGGCGGGGCACATTGCGCTTAGAACCGATGGCCGTTGGGGCGGGAAGGTTCTTGAGTGGCGGCCACGTACCGGAAGGCGTAGCGTGGGTAGGCCCCCCACAAGGTGGACCGATGACCTGGTGAAGGTCGCAGGAGTCCGCTGGATGCGGGTGGCGCGGGACCGGTCATTGTGGCAATCTTTGGGGGAGGCCTATGTTCAGCAGTGGACGTCTTTCGGCTGATATGATGATGATGATGATGATAAAAAATTAAAAATATCATTGAAAACATTTCAGTTTTCTATAGGAAATTTTACCTGAGAACTTTCGCGGAGAGAATTTTCGGTAATTTACGTCCGTAATTTACCGTAATTTTGGTAATAAACTAGTTCCCGCCCACGGATGTTTTTGAAAATTTCTACATAAGTCATGGCTAGTCAACTAAATACTATCCTGGAAAAATAATAATGAAAATGTGTGTATTTAGACAACTTTCTCATTAATTACCGATATTGGTAATCTTACCGAGAAAGTTACCATAAGATTCTCTAAATTCTCGTAAATTACGGTAACGGCACATCACTATTAGTATAGTTTTATTATATTTGGGTCAACATTTTTTTCGTTGTCTTATTTTGTGTCCCTAAAAAACGTGACACAGTTGTGATTTTTGTGTGAGAAGTTGTTTTGTTTTCAATTTTTGATGTATGGATTAAAATCTAGCGCGAAAAAGAAATACAAGTGCACCGGATTTTTTTATATACTGAGTCAAGACAGCAACTAGAAGCGTGACAGAGTGGTATGAAATAAGACAACGAAAAGAATTTTGACTCATTTATTTGTGTAGTATAGATATAGATACACGGGCCGCGATATAAAATTAGTTTGTACATATGAAAATTGTAATGAGTTCTTTATAAAAGAACTATAGTCTCGAATTCGTGCTAAGTACCTTGTTAGTTAAGTATTTTCTTACTGGTTACTCGTTGTCGACTTAAAGTCTTTAAACGACGGATTTCAAAAATAACATGGCGTTCAGAACTACCCATACAGAAGTATACAGTCACGATCAGATATATCTTAGCGTCCGGAGCACTCAAAAATATCTGAACACGACTATATCTGATTAGGACCGTACTAAAAGCGCTCTAATATAAATTAACAACGTCTATAGGTTCAAAGTTCAAATAGCCAAAGTTAATTTTTGAGATTCGTCTAATTACATTGCGAAGTATGGATTGGTCATAGCTATCATTATGCTTGACTTGATTTATGAAATGAAGTTAGCGGATGTTGATAATAACCGTCAATTAATTAAATTTATTGTAAAAACACAAATCAAATTATTTTATTAACTAAATATTTTGATTTGTGCTTTTATTTTTTCCCCAGTGGTCACACTATATTAATACTATTTTCTCGTAAATTATAAATATTGGATGTCATATACCAAAGAAAAAACGACCAAGATCACCAACGTGCTTAGCTTTCGCGGCTGATGCCTTCGCTCGGCCACTCGGTATTAGCAAACACCAGTCAATTTTCTCGGGTATATGCAATCACTTATCACTTACAAGGCTAGGCGCCTTTGACCATTCTCTAAGGGCAAGCAATACATGCCTGAACCTCCTATTAGAATACTTTACAGTTTTCTAGAATAGCTAGAGAGAGCTGGTGCAGGCATCAGCAAACCTTATATCTTTCATGTCAGCCATAATATGATATCTGTGACGATTTCATTATCTCGCAATGTTTGTTTTCTAAGTGCCATGGAAAAACTGCAGGTTTTTATATAAAGCTTTCTATATAGTATTGTACGTATACACGATGTATAAACGTTTTGAATAAATATTATATTTGAATGAGCACTGTGTGGGGTTAGTGACAGGGATTTTAAGGCAAAAAACACAAGAAATATTAATGCTACTTACAGAAAATTCACTGTAGAACAGATTTGTGCTGTACGTAGTACAAATGGTCGTCCACATCTGGAAGAATCAGGTGTTCGGGAGTTTAAAAAAAAACCTTCAGTTATCAAAATTTGTGACTTCATGAAACACTTAACTTTTGATTATAGTTGTGACACCTGTCAAACTATTTGAGAAATACTCAAATTCTAAGAAATATTGCAGGTTTTCAAACTTATCGAGAGAATTATAATTTAGATTATGCTGTAATAACATATTATGTTTAATTTTATATTATATTAATCCAGATAATCAGACAACATAGATAGTATCAGATATAAATAAGCAATATTAAATATTCTGCCACATTACTTGTCTGCAATTAAATAATAATTATTCAGATATGTACATACTTATTGGGAAAATAAAAATAATTTATTAGACTAGTTTGTTGAATTAATATATGTATTAATAACTATTATAATTATAACATATAATATAACCAATGTTAAAGTATTTTAGATAAGTTTATATTTCTGTATAAAACGGCTCAATTCGTCTCTTATTACCTCTATTGAATACTTGTTAATTTATTGGATTTAAAATTTAATTTATATGTGTTTTATTAATATATTAATTGCTAATGTTGTACAGAACGTAAATTGTAAGAAATTATGTTATTAAACCTGCGACCATATATAACATGGACGTCTAACGCCAGCTCAAAAATGGCCCCAAAAACAATTGTTCAATTGTGCCAAGATAGGCAGGACATAGCGCTTTTCTTAACACCGCGCATATTCCAGCGCAACATATTTAACAAATGTTTATAGAATATAGCCAATCAAAACTTTTGATGGACCAATCAAAACTATTTTTAAATGGTGGTTTGGTATTGATATTCATTACCGTGATGCATTGAAGAGCGGGGACACTTGTAACTAAAATTCAGGACCGTTTTTGAAAACAATTTTAATCCTCTGCGACTGACGTTACGTCTATCAGACACCCGTATTTTGCGCCATTACTATGTTGATAACAAGATTCAATAATTTCACGTCACGTGACCATGTCAGTGGCAGAGGGTTAATATGGCGGGCGGCTTCCATGTTTTATTTGTTCGTAGTATTAAACCCAAGGAATGCAGTTGTAATTGCGAATTATATTCTTGCATATGAATAATTAATATTAATTATTATACGGCCATTTTCACAATTCTTGGTAAAAATATCCGTCAGATAAAATTATCACTATCCTTCTAAGGACTGATTTTTCAATCTCTAGTTAACAGCGTCTGTCAGATAAATATTAGCTCTGTCCTTTTTTGACTGATGACTTGAGAAAAAGACAGTGATCATTT
>JALPQI010013602.1:0-30397 GCA_025490895.1 Thaumatotibia leucotreta | reverse complement strand
TTCCTCCGGCGGGACTCCTATAGTAACTTGAAAAATAAACTTTGATTATTTATACGTATTTCCATGCAATTAGCCATGTTACTGTTCATAATGTAATATAATAGTATTCATTTTTTTATAGTCTCACCCATCATTTTTTATACGCGAAGTCCCGCGAGGGCGAATCCAAAAAACTGTTTCTATATCCTTACATATATGGTATACCATCTCCTTAGGTAGCTAAACATATAATATAATATCTGTATAATGTATGCAATGCAAGTATGTAAAGAGTGCCCTCGTACCTACATATATGTTTTATCAATATGTGGACCTTAATTGAAACATACATTTTCAGGTATTTCAAAGATTGAAAGATGTCAGACCAGAAGATCTAAGTAAGATCGTTCCCGTCGCGGGAGACCTGACGGCGCCCGGCTTGGGGCTCGAAGCCAAAGACGAACAAATTCTGTTGGAGAATGTAAGTCACTGTTTTACATTTATGGTAACGGTAGGCGATTTTGGTATTCAGCCTCTCCTCTGCCATTATTATTTATTTATTTAGCTTTATTACACAATTATTGAAAAAAGTACAAATGGCGGACTTAATGCCTTATGACATTCTCTACCAGTCAACCATTGGGTCAAACAGAAACTTGTGTTAGTTTGTATTATGACAAATAATAACATTTATTTGGTTTAGTAAAGGAACCTTGCAATTATAAATGTCAAAATGTATAACTTTAAACAAGGAGGTTTCAATATTGATTCCGGCAAAAACACCGTGATGCACAAACATATTATATTTTTTCTACTCCGGCACTTTTATCTGTCATTTATATAGTCCCGCCAACAAATATAAAAGCTGGACTTACACAATTTCAGAAAAGTCTATATACTCTATTCTTCAAAAACACCCTAGGCTTATAAAGTCGCTAAAATGCAACTGCTAGCAGAGATACCTACTCAATTTACAACAAATCGCAAACCTGACAACTTAACAAACAACTGGATTCATATTGTCTGAAATAATAACGTATCTAAAATAATTGCTACCAACGTAAGGAAAAAAACGCAAGTGTTTTAGAATCGTCACCGGCAGGCAGTAACTGACAGTTTAAAAAAAAAACGTTACCGTGTCTATTACATTCCGTCATTTGTTTTTTCACTGTTATTTTCAGTTTGTGCGGCAATCTTTAAATTTGTTTAAAATTCTTTTTTCATCTTTTTTTGGACTGTGAAGTGAAGAAAATAAATTGAATAATAATAAGATAAGATGGATTATGATGAGGACTTGGTTCTGACACCGGAAGAAATATCGACGGCGGCACAATCAGTTACTGAGAATTTGTTGCCTACAAAATCGCGGCATCTTTACGATCAGTCGTACAAGAAATTCATGGCTTGGCGAATCGAACACCAGACTTCGTCATACTCAGAGAATGTCCTATTGGCATATTTTAAAAGCCTCATAGAATTATTCAAACCGTTTTCACTTTGGGTTGAATATTCAAAACTCAAGGCAACTCTCAACATATACCACCAGACAGACATATCTAAATACGCCAAGTTGCTGGCTTTATTGAAAAGAAAGTCAGAAGGTTTTAAGGCGAAAAAAGCGAAGACTTTTTTACCAGATAAAATAAAAACATTCATTGAGCAAGCACCTGATCGGAATCATCTATTCAACAAGGTAAATCTATAGTTACATACTTGTTGTTTTATTGTTTTATTAATGCACTAGTATATTCGGTTAATTATGTTATTTAGGTATTCTGTGTATGCAAATATTGTATTTAATTACATTGTTAGGATTTTTAACACCTAGATTCCTATTTCTTGTTACAGGTGGCTGTAATTTTTGGAATAATGGGGGCTTGTCGCCGGCAAGAGTTACACGATTTAAAAAATTACAATATTATTGATGCCCAGGAAACGCTAGTGGTTCATATAATGAACACCAAGAACCGAATTGATCGCACTTTTACAATAACAGGGAAATATTACCATATCTGCAAAAATTACATGATTCTTCGCCCAGATAACTGCAACACTTTGAACTTTTTTGTGCGTTATGCTGACGGGAAATGTTTTGCTCAAAATATAAGTAAAATAATTAAAGTATATTTTCATATAACAAACTGTGTTTTATTTTGTGATAATCCTTAGTCGTAGAAAAAGTAATGTATGCAACGTTGTTTAACCGAGTCAAAAAATACTCGTGGCGTCTTTATTAACAATTTTCGGCTTCGCCTCAAATTGTTACTTACGCCACTCGCCTTTTTTGACCTCTCTTAAACAACTGTTGCATAAAATACTATTTGTAACGCGCCGGAGGCCTCTTTTTTACCATGTTTACCTATTGAAGTCGTCGTCGGATGAATCATGTTGCACCGTGTGGTGGTAAAAATATAATAAAAACTGCATGATGTAAATCATAAAGGGTCCTGTGCGAGGGAAATTAGAATAATAATAAATTATGTTTACTATACGAGTAGGTAGGCGGGTAAGGAGTTCAGGACGGAGATTTGAGGTTACGTGAGTAGGTACCTAATATTCGGCACATTTTTACTTTGCCGTTTATCACTTGCGAACGAACGGGTCGCAGTTGATTCCCTTGAAATACTAATATCAGCATCTTGTATGTATTGACTGTAACTAGGTAAGGGTTTCTTTCTTTCAAGTTTATAAGACAATTTGTGGCAGGTGTCGGTGGTATTCCACAGCGCAGCCACGGTGAGCTTCGACGAGCCGCTCCGGGCCGCGCTGGCTGTCAACCTGGAGGGCACGGTCAAGGTGCTAGACCTGTGCAAGCGCATGCGAAACATACAAGTAAGTTACTTAATTTACAAACGGTATCCCAGCTACTAGAGAGTTTGATATTTTTGTGAGCATGTGACAAATTGATTTAGAGTTTAGACTAATTTCCTCACAACACGAAACAGTACTGCGATGTCTTCGATACAGTGATAAAATGTCAGCGTCCTCGCCACAATGCTACAAATCGGTTTTAAAATAATATAACGTTATACGTATACTTACAACATGGACAAGGCGTAACCAGAACAGTAATGTAATACTTATGTCAAGATATTCTCACAAAATAAGGGATAGTTGATTTTATGCAGCGTGACATCTGGGTCCCGAAGCAAGAGTGGACAGAGTACTAGGGACGTCCTAATCCCTAGTAGGTAAGTACCTTCCCTGTTCACTCTTGTTCCACGACCCAGATGACACCCTATATAACTTATTAATCTTATTATAGCTCTAACTAATGTGGGAGTAAACAGAATTTATTTAAATTTTGTTTTTATAAACTTCAAAATACTTTTAGGTCCACAAAATAATGAATACATCCGTTTAATTGAATATTATCTACTTATAGATATTCGTCCACGTATCGACAGCATACTCCAACACTGACAGGAAAGTGCTAGAGGAGAGAGTGTACCCCCCTCCGGCAGAGATTGACGACGTCTATAAGTTCGTTCAACAACACGGAGACGACGAAAAAGCGGTGGCAAAAATACTAAGTATGTTGCTCGTAACTGATATAGGCCTGATTTAGGGCTTTAGGCTGCTATAAAATTCATATAAAACCAATAACTTAGGATTAAAAATATACTAACAACATAATCATAATTGAAAGCTGGCAACCGATACTGTAAAATTTCCCATACAAACAATTTTAGCAAACTAAACGTAACGCTGGCCGTGTGGTGACGGCAGTAAGAATACATTTGTCACCACCTCTACTCCTCCTGCGGCTGTCCACAGATTCGACTAAGGGATTGAAGTGTCTCTGACCACTATTTGATATAAGATTGATGATGGGCAGCAGCGTCATCATAGTGGACACGTTACTGCGATCGCCAATCCGCTTTCCCAGCGTGGCGATTATGGGCATTTACCTACCTCCTAATGCGTTTATTCGCATAGTTAATAGGAGAGGCCTACGTCCAGCAGTGGACTATAATAGGCTGATGATGAAACGTAACGCTGATTAAACGGTTTGGTGCACTATCTATACTAAGGTTTTGGGACTCAATGTCTGTATCATTAATTTTACAACATTTCACAATGGCTTGCTCTTAGAACTAGGATTGAAGCGTCGATTAATCATTAATTTTATAACATTTCACAATCGCTTGCTCTTAGAACTAGGATTGAAGCGTCGATTAATCATTAATTTTATAACATTTCACAATCGCTTGCTCTTAAAACTAGGATTGAAGCGTCGATTAAACAAACGTCAAATTTATTCAATAGTGGTGCCACCGTACTAAGTAGTAATTTCATTGCAGACGGGTTACCAAACACTTACTGCTTCAGCAAAGCTCTTTCTGAGACGTACGTTGCCCGATATCATGGAGATATACCGACTGTTATACTAAGACCATCCATAGGTAAGTTAAGTTATACAGCTTAAGGTCGTCCGGTAAGTCTTGCGGCCTGTTTCACAATCCCTCTTGGTGTAATAAATCCGTCAGATAAAATTATCACTATACTTTTCTTCATCCTCTTCCTAAAGTACCTGGGAATATATAAAAAAAGAACAGCTGACAGATTCATTATTATCTGAGAGATACATTTTATTTGGGATGGTGAAACAGGTTCTGAATCAGGTAATAATTATTTTTAATACTTAACCAAAAGTACATTATGCAATTTGTGTATAAGTTAGTAAATCGTCCCATAATATTTACCAAAGATACGAAGAATGTTTAGTTAGAAAATTGAGACCATTCATGAATAATTAATACATATGTATTTGGTAAAAAAATTAAGCTTAGCCAAATAAGTAAGAAAATATGTATTTTTTCATCACACTTGCTGTCTAAGCGCGCCATTAGGAGTAATAGAAAAGTGAAATTCCCTAGAGAGTAATAGAAATGTCAGTACGTCATTTATAGTTATTTGTTTTACTAGGGAGCAAAGTGATTGTTTAACTCTCGTGCAAATATTGAAACCCGAGCAAGCGAAAGATTCCATAATTTGAACCACGAGCGCAGCGAGTGGTTCATAAAATGGAATATTGAGCGATGCGCGGGACAAACAGCGTGTTTGCGAGCAGTGTGGTGAAAATAATATTATGTCTTAAAACTTATTTTTTTGTCGGCAAGTGTGATGAAAAACATTATATGCATCACGGTCGGTAAGTGGAATACTACCTCGAGTCATAAAAGCCCTCTGCCTAACGGCGTCGGGCTTCTAACACTCTCGTTAGTAATTCCGTACTTACCTCCCTTGATGCACAATGTACTAATATGCGTTGTATTTTCATTCCTAACTTCCAGTAACAGCAACAGTGAAAGAGCCCGTAGAGGGTTGGATAGAAGGTTGGCAAGGGTTCACATTCGCATTGGCCACGTCTGCACGCGGCTTCCTCAGAGTCATGATGAGTGACCGAGACGGCGTGGCCGGTTTGATCCCAGCGGATTACGTCGTCAATATGGCTGTGATTTCTGCTGTTTTTTCCAAAAAGTAAGTCGGCAACGCTGATAAAATATATCGTAGTAAATCGAACTATGAGATACTAGATAGAAACATACAGCAACAAACCGCGCCAATGTTTTATTATCCTGGTTATCAACCATGAATATATGAAAAAAAAACAACAAATTTTGCATTCGTGTGTTCTGGTGTTCTACAGTAGCGTAGGTCAGCTACTGTAGAACACCAGAACTATTGTATAAAAAAATATATTAAGTGTAATTATTATATTAATCATCCAGTTCTAAAGCCGAAGCTCCTAATTAAAAACTATGAACAAAGTCGAAGAGAAATTCGGACTTATGTTTTACGGTACCTGTTCTACTTTCCTCTCAACAATTTGCCTGACAACCTCGTTGACCGGGTAACGTAGGTTGCGTGAGGAAATGTCAGTTTTCCACCTCCTTAATATATGAAATCTCTCCCCCATTTCCATGCATCTGAATTAAATATAGCAATTTGTGATGACATATATAATGCGATGCGGACAAAATGAAGGCTGCTGACGCCACCTCGCATTATGTCATCTTCCTCTCTTTGTTGGTGCTATATCTTATAAACTTTCATACCAAATTGTAACAAAAATAATCTTAGGTAGGTACTTACTTTCCATTCCGTGCCTTTTCTTCGTCGCCTCGCTTATTTCCTCGCCTTCCTGGGTTAGGCTGGGTTTAATAACCCACTCACCTTCTAGTTTTGAGAACCTCTGCTCACTAACATGATATTATTGATGCCCCAGCACAAAGGCCGGCTGATGTGGCATCTCTTGTCAGCTGTCGAAACTGTCATATCTGGCGGCACGCTGCTAAATGCGACTTACTTACTTTTCTATACGACGTCAATAGCCTCAAGCATAGGCCTCAATTGTAGACCGTTATAGTTGCGGTACATCACATTTACCTACGACGTTTCGAATATTAATTTCCTGTAACAAAAGTCGCATAGGGGAATAATTAAACAGAGGTCTCTCAATAGCATACATTTCTAAGACCTATAAGATTGCTGTGCCCTTGCAGGGTCCATATTATAAACATGTGAAATGTAATATGTAATATGTGTGCAATAAATTATTTGATTTGATTTGATTTGATTTGATTCTACTGGAGATTTCTAAGATAGGTACATTATAGAAAGGTAGCACCTATGCTACCTGCATAATAGTTAAAACTAACTAATTAATTTTTCACCACACTGCTCGTAAGCACGCTGTTTGTCCTTCAATTTCAGAGCGCAAAACTGTGTTTTAATCTCTAGAGGTTAAAGTAATTTTTTTTAATCTTCTGGATAGACTAAAGCAATAACTTATACGGCCTGAGAGTGCAATAAGCTTTTTGACGTTTGAACTAGACAGTATGTTCGAAAACTCAATAGTTTCAAACAGATTCATACACATGAACCTTTCATAATATTATATTCAAAATGCTAAAATACAAATTAAATACCACATTTTGTTGTAAAAGGCTTTTAATTAAAAGTTCTAAAAATACGACAAATAAAAACAATAGGAAACTGAAAGTGTTGACACTATGCAAATTTCAGAACGCATCCGAAATTTTTTTTCTTTTAAAATTTAAACGAGTTCGGTCGTGTTTTGTTTTCTTTCACTCTTAATTTTCAAGTTTTCAATTTTCTCTCCGAAAAATATATATAAATTAACAAAAGCGTAAATCAAGTTGATAATAATCATGAGTGATAGTGATTCAGAGCCGGAGGAATTGCAAGTACCTAGCTGTAAAAGAAGCCGAATTTGTGAATTGTTTATTTTTTGCAAGTTGAGGACTTGCAAATAAATACCTTCTAATTTGTTATGTTTGAGTTTTATTTCGCATGTTTCCTCGCTTTAGTGTGGTGAAAAATGTTGTGTTTCACTCGGCAGCAAAGCTTGTTCAACTCTCGTGCCTTAAAACCCTCGCATCGCTCAAGATTCCATTTTATGAACCACTCGCTGCGCTAGTGGTTCAAATTCTGGAATCTTTCGCTTGCTCGGGTTTCAATATTTGCACGAGAGTTAAACAATCACTTTGCTCCCTAGTAAAACAAATAACTATTCACGAACGATAGCAAATGGCATTTTCGAGTAAAGACAACTAATAAGTATTCTTTGGTAACGATTACATATCTTTTTAGAGACGGTGTGTCTGTGTACAACTGCTGCACTAGCGGAGTAAATCCCATTTCATGGTATCCGGCGGCAAAGCAATTCACGAATGCCGGGAAAGCGGACAACTTTCGTAAGTTACCTAGCTACAGCTTTGAAACGATAATAAATTATTTGAAGGGGAAAAGTGTGTTTTCAATAATATATAAATATAAAAACACAAAACGCTTCTGAGTCCATCTGGCAGCAAAGTAACTTACTCTCAGGGCACCCGTAGCGAGATCTTTCAAAATCATTAAAAATAACAAAATATTTTAGGTAGTCGCTCATCCTAACCTCTCTGGTCTACCACTACACTATTATCAAACCACGATTAGGTAGATTGGGATTCGAAAGTACTGTTGACACAACCTACCTAGTGTCTATTTACTTACAAGTCAATTTATTAATATACACGGTGGAATTTAATCGGTGAACAGGAACCCATTTTTCTAATTCAGTAATCGATGGCGGTCACGTATATGTAGTACTTAAGTGTAACCAAGTTTTTTTTTAGCATAACAAATTTTTATGTTGAAATTAAACTTTAATTAAAATTTATTGTCACCCTACTAATGGTTTTATAGTCTAAAAAGTTTAATACCTCTTTTCAAACTATCAGCCATGCATCGCTCTTATTTTACATAGGAATAGAGTCTATCGCAAAAATTAAAGTATGTGAGTGGTTATTGCTCATTTATGTTTTAAGTTTCTATGGCTGATAGTTTGAAAAGAGGTATTAAACTTTTCAGACTAAACCATTAGTAGGGTGACAATAAATTTTAATTTCAACATAAAAATTTGTTATGCTAATAAAAAAACTTGGTTCCACTTAAGTACTACATAAACGTGACCGCCATCGATTACTGAATTAGAAAAATGGGTTCCTGTTCACCGATTAAATTCCACCGTGTATAAGGTAAGGTGGGGTAAGATGAAACGATTTTTTTTTTGGGTAAGACAAAAAGCTACCTTTATACGCTGTGCCAGAAGGACGACTTTTTGTCCTACCCCATTAAAAAACCGTTTCAACTTACCCCACCTTACCTTATTCATAGTTATTTTCATAGTTTAAGTGACTTACACACAATAAATTAATTGATCACTAAGTACATTTATAAGTCAACTCTTTTCCTGGTAAATGTTATGTCATTTGCTGTGACAACAGTACGTCCGAATCCCTTTCTGATTCCGGTTTGATAATACCTACTATGTGATTTAAATGGAATGCCGTACATTTTCAGACAAGCTGCCATACCCAGGAATATATCCAACACTTTCGCGTACAGTGATGGTGATACTTACGTTGTTTTTGCAAACAATACCTGCCTACATACTAGACGCCTGGCGAATATTGAAGGGTAATCGAGCTATGTACGTATTATTATAATAATACACACGCGGTCAATGAATACGGCTCAGGTGGATTTTTTCATAGAAAATACTGGAAACATGCAGATTACAAATATTTAAAATAAATATAATACAAGTGGAACCGTTTTTAACATCAGATTGTATTGGAATTTCTCTGAAGTTTTCACCCGATCTGAAAAACACGAAACTTTTTTCGTCAAATGACTCCGTAGATATAAAAATAGCAACTCATGATTAAAAAACTCGTATTACACTACCAACTCGGCTACGTAGGCTGACGAATATCATTTGGAACTTCGACTCAGTCTAAAAATTGTAATATTTGTTGCTAGGCACCGTCCTGCGGAGCATGCTAAAGGTGAATCCACATTGTAATTGGGGTACAGAGGTAGTACTTAGGTACTTCCGTAACTCGGTTACAATGTTGAGCCTGCTTAGCCAGTTAGAAAGATTGTTGCTAGCCAGTGGGTGCTTAGACAAGTTGCCAATCGCTAATAACGCTTAATCGTCAATCGTAAACGAAAGGCAGCTAAACGTCCTTTTTTTATTTTATTTATATATGGAAAACAACAGCGAATATTAATACAGACACTACATTACATATAGACAAAACATTGGCCAAAACATTTTCCACCTACGTGTTAGAGCATAGATGTTGCTCAAGAAGTCTTTGTCGCACTAATAGGAAAGAGTAACAGAGAGGGAAAACTACGATACGCTACTAAGCGTTAGCGATTGGCAACCTGGCTAAGCATCCAGGTTTGTTAAACAACAAACATTTTGCACGTTTAATACAATTAATCTCCGGCATTATCGCTAAATAACTGTATTTCTTCTTAGGTACGTGAAATTGAATAGAAAGATTAACAACGCTCGAGAGAAATTTCATTACTTCACCACTCGCAGCTGGAATATGCGCAGCGACGCGGCGGGTGCGCTGGCAGCCGCGCCGAGCGACGAAGACGCGACCCGGTTCCCCTGCCACCCAGCACAAGTGCACTGGCCCTCCTATATACCTATCTATTACAGGGGCGTCAAAAAATATCTCATAGGAGAAAAATAAATTATTATTGTTCCCGGCGCAATTTTATGTTTTTTAATTAAACCAAAAAACCCTTTTCACTTCTCATGCTCTTAAAATGTTATTTTAATCCCTGCATATCGGGACTAAAACTCTTTATTAATCTCTAGGGACTAAAGTAATTTTTTTTTAATTGACGTTGGAAACCCGTAAACAGCCACACTCACGGTGTTCAAGAATAAAGGATAGTCGCCATTTTCAGTGTTTGTGTATGGACAACTTTTTTTGTGTATGGACAACTTTTGTGCATGTTTTTTTAATTGACTTTCGAAACCCCTAAACAGCCATTTCTGGTGTTTATGATTTTTGAACGAGCGATTTTTGCCATTGGAAAAAACCTCAAAATGTCAGTCGTGTAAAAATATTATGGAAAATCGATTTTTTTTTCTTGATATAAATAGGTACATGCATATTTAATACTTGTTTAATATATGATTAAGATTGAATCAAATTTATTACTTATGTTATGTTTTAACCAATTAGCTTCAAAATAGATTGTAGTTAGCTCCAATTCGTTGGCTAAATATACAAGTATTTAAAGCGTCATATTTCGAAAAAGGAATACAGATAAAAACTAAAACGCGGAACGAACGAATTCGATTGCTTATTTTTTGTGTTTATGTCCATAACTAATATTGTTCAAATCGTATAATTTACGATGTCACGTCATGCGATGAAGAAGTATTAACGCCTTACTCCAGTATAAAGAAGAATGCAAAAGAGGTGGTGCAAAATCTTTTGCCGCCGAAATCTAGTGTAATATTCAAAAACGTATCAAACTTTTATGGATTGGAAAACTGGAAAGCAAATTAGGTACCAACATCATTTATGGAAGGCGTATTTCTGACATATTTTAATGAAAAATCTAAGAAATATCAACCGTCATCACCTTGTAGCATATATTCCATGCTTAAAACCACACTGCAACAAAACCATATAACTTGAAAAAGTTTGCGAACTTATCGTCAAGTGGCCATGTTCCGAAGAAATCGGAAGTTTTGACATCGCAGAACATATATTTTTTTTGTTTCTTACTTGTTCTTTCTGTTAATAAATACTGAGATTTTTTCCTCGCATTCTAAGTGGAAAGTAGAGTGTTTAATTCGGGACTAAACAGCCATAATGACACTCGAACTACATCCACCCTCGCTACGCTCGGGTGGATAAATATCTCGTGTCATAATGGCCTGTTTTAGTCCCTCGTTGAACAATCTACTATTTGAAAAACCTACACCTACAAGAAATTTTATAGGTGCTACACTGAAATAATATTATTTCATGCTTTCATAAAATAAAGATTAATATGTGCGGCAATCATCGACTTGAAAACTAAATGTAATTTAGAATAAATATTACGGGGTGTAATAAAAAAAACTTTTTAGTACAGATGGTGTTCTTTTTAGGCTCTAGTGCGAGAAGTGGGTCATGTTACGTCAGGTCCAAAACTTCGGAGGGCCATCTGTACTAAAAAACGTCGTACGAGACACGTGTAAAATCGAAATTCGTATAGTTGAATTATCGATCGAGAAGATGGAATTGCATATGTAGTGGTATCGCGTATTTACAATGTATTGTGTGCTATTGTGTGTGTTTTATCGACTCATGTATTGGCATTATTCGACTAATAGTAAACCTAATTGTAAAGACACAAGGTTCACTTTAAAAGTGTTGCTTTAGTAACACCACTACAAATGCAATTCCATCTTCTCGATAATTCAACTATAGCTCGTGTCGATTTAAAACACTCCCTATCGGTCGTGTTTTAAAACATCGCCACTCGTTTCGAATTTCATGTTTTTCGTAATTGTACTTGTATCGTAATGTACTATTGTATGAATCGCTGCCGCATATCTAGATACTTAGTGGTGATCCGAAATATATCTAGTTTCCTGATTAGGAAAGAAATAGACCAAAATATTTTTGCGTACAGGTACTTACCGTTCGTCAACTACAGTAAACAAACCTAAAAACTTGCATTATTTCATAATCATAACCACGCACTTTTAGAACACGATCTTGGTTTTATCACCAACTTAAAACCTTAACACGTTCTCTGTGCAAGCATCACATGTGATGCATTTGAAGGTATTGATGATACGTGAATGCAGCATATATATGATGCACGACCCTATTTAAATATAGGGTTAATTTGAAATTTGCACGTACGAGCTAAGCTACATTAACTTACCCGCACGTATCAGCTGTAAAAAGTTACAATTTGATAAAATTAAGTATTGGCGGACTTTTAATACTGTTGCCAGGTTATGCTTGAAATTTTGTGCGAGAATTTGCACGTGAGAGGTGACACTATCGATTTCAGCTGCACATGGAACGTGTTAAACCTTGCGGTAATATGCCTAATAGTTAAAATTATTGATATTTATTAGTATTAACGTACAAATATATCTGAGAATTTGTTGTTATGTAACAAAGACGTCAAATGCTATGGAAAATCAGCCATATCGTCGGGGGTAGTGCAATACCGCGTAACTACGAAAGCAGATAGAGTTTGAATATCAAACAACTGACACTCAAATTGACCCTAATAGAATTTGTTAGTTACGCGGTTGCACTATCCCTGACGATATTTGTTTACTTTTCTATATAGGTATAGGTAGATCCATTTCGCTTTTGCGTGGGCTCCAAAGTAGGCTAAACGCCATAGAAAATGTTTTTTGTGAAGTTTGACGAGAGTTTTGTATATCTAATCTAGATTTAGATTTACCAACATCTTCATTAGGTCGGTGTTTCTATGCGATTTTGTTACGCGTTTTTTTTTGTTCATTACCATCACCACTTTATTTACCGTTTTATAAAAGCAAACGAGACTATTATGCCAGAATAGCAGACGTACATGCGTCTGCTACAAGATAAGTAATCGAAAATGACTCTACTGTTTATACGCAGTTCATCAATAATTTGGGAATGGTAATGACTTGATTGTTGCGACTGAATAATCGCATAGAAACTACCCAGGTACGTAGATACTTACCTAAATAAATAAGATACCATTCACTAAGTTAATAATATTTTGTTAATACTTGTTCATACAGCGTTGACAAGCAATAATTGTATGTCACTGAGTCGTACGAATTTATATGGTGACAGTTAAACAAAAAACTCCATTCTAAACCTACCGGCTCTTCGAACATCGAGAATTTCTGGTATCTTGTTATCAATATTGGCCATTAAATGTAGATTTACTCAATCTAGATAGATAGGAATTGCTCAGTATCTTCTAATCGAGCTCCAATCCCAGCAAAGAGTCACATGCCGTTTTTTTCACACTCGCGAGCCGCAGTTCGAACGGAATTAAACAGTCAACCCCCACCTATGACCGTTGCGGAAAACCTGCATAAATACATTAGGTACTCGTAATTGTTCTTGCTACGCTTTATCTATCTCCTGCGCGTTCAATCGAATAGGCCATAACGTGACTCGAGGATCTCAGTGGGTGGACTTAGTTGCGCAGGTACGTTCTCAGTAACATATATACCTACAATAATAACACGAAATAAAGTTTGAGAGAAACATATCAACGTAGGTGATATTGATACCTACTGCACATAATATATCTGATGCTTTCATATTTATTTTTTATCTCATTTTCCCTTTTTGATGTTCATTGTCTAATTATTTAATTTATAATAGATAAACATTCATCATATTACTGCAAATACCAGCAATGTGCACGTATTATATTATTCGATAACGAATTTAATTATCATGATAGTTGAATTGATTTTACCAAAACCTGATTTGTAGTTATCGCAGATAGCTGGTATTTGCAGTAATAGGACGATTATTATAATAAAAATAAAAAATAGTTTTCCTAACTAGTGCGGAAAAGTAAACTTTGCGCACGCTTCGCGTGCGTAAATTACTCTTTTTAAGGCACTTATTATGAAAAAAGTCGTTCGATACACGTGTAAAAACTTATTTTTAAAACGAAAAAAAATTTTTTTGCACTTGTATCGAAATGTACTACTTCAATGACGCACCAAGTCAGTTGCTAATGGTTCATCGCAAATTTAAAATTACAGAAATGAGTTCAAAATCATACTCGTCGGTATCAAGTTTTTACGTCGGAAAATCTGTTTTCATCACTGGAGCGACCGGATTCATTGGAAAGGTTAGTTCTGTGAGCATATTTCAGGCAAATGGAGGGCAAGACGAAAAGCTTTAATTAAACAAGTACAAGCCCGTAGCCACTACAAAGACATACAGCCTCAGCCTCCGTAGCCTAGTTGGTAGTTGGTAGTGACCCTGTATATGTATCTAAGTATCTAGTAAATATATCGTCACGTGGCAGGTACATCATAAGTCTTAATTGAGCTTACCGTGGGACGTGGGAAGTCGACCTAGCTTGTATGAGATGTCCCAAGATATTTGTTTATTTATTTATACAGATTTTTTTTTTGGGTCATTGAGGGCAGCTACCAGATCCAGAGTAGCTACGCAAAAATGGTTCTAGAAGACCTTCCCTCGATTTTAAATAAATGAAGATTGGCGTTTACAAATTTAGAAAAAAACATACGCGGTGCGAGAAAATGGTCATTTTTGACAAACTTTTTTTATGTCTTTCGATCCTTTGAGAATTTCAAATCTCGATTTGCGGCTTTTCTAGCCAAAAATAAGATAGACGTGACAACCAGGGATCGGAACCGGTTTTTTAGAAAAACCTCGATATAGCCAAATATTTTTCACCTCGAAAACACGCTGTTTGTCCTTCAATTTCAGAGCGCAAAACTGTGTTTTAATATCTAGAGGTTAAAGTAATTTTTTTTTAATCTTCTGGATAGACTAAAGCAATAACTTATACGGCCTGGGAGTGCAATAAGCTTTTTGACGTTTGAACTAGACAGTACGTTCGAAAACTCAATAGTTTCAAACAGATTCATATACACATGAACTTTTCATAATCTATAATGCTAAAATCCAAATTAAATACCACATTTTGTTGTAAAAGGCTTTTAATTAAAAGTTCTAAAAATACGACAAATAAAAACAATAGGAAAATGAAAGTGTTGACACTATGCAAATTTCAGAACGCATCCGAATATTTTTTCTTTTAAAATTTAAACGAGATCGGTCGTGTTTTGTTTTCTTTCACTCTTAATTTTTAAGCATTGCCACACCAAGAAAAATATTTTAGATTATTGTTTTATTATTTGTTGATTTGTTTATTTTTTGGAAGTTGAGGACTTACAAATAAATACCTTCTAATTTGTTATGTTTGAGTTTTATTTCGCATGTTTAGCATTTCGATTCGCATTTCGCTTTAGTGTGGTGAAAAATGTTGTGTTTCACTCGGCAGCAAAGCTTGTTCATCTCTCTCTGTTAAAACGCTCGCATCGCTCAAGATTCCATTTTCGCTTACTCGGGTTTCAATATTTGCACGAGAGTTAAACAATCACTTTGCTCCCTAGTAAAACAAATAACTATTAAAATGTTTTACACTTTTTATGTAGTTTTCAACATTTTATGTAATTATTAACATCGTATTTTTGATTTACTCCAATTTTTAAACGGTTTTATTTGTGAGTGAATTGCCATTCGATTAAAACAAACGACGATTAGGTACAACACACGAAACAGTTATTTGGGTACGTTTGCGGTATTCAGGCGCCCTGTTTTATTTTTTGCTGTAATAATTATTAACATACAATACCTACATCTATTATTGTAAGTATATGACAATGTATTACCGGAACAATGGAAGGTTTGACTATTTTTTTACCGCCGGACAATCGCAAAGATCTTTATCACCGGATACTGTGGCATTAGCTTAACTGCTCAATTACCCATAGGTACTTACACGGGATACCCCCTGTAGTTCCCGTACTGCAGTAAGGAAGCTAAATGTGAATAGATTGAGAATAAATTCATCACAATTAGGTATGTCAAATATGACGTAGATACTTTTGAATAAATTGGAGAATAACGCCCAAGAGAGCAAAACCTGTCTAGAAACTACTTAAGAAACAGACCATTGTTAAAATGAATTGCTAATATATCGTATTCTATGTACACCATTTCATTTTAGCGAAGCCCATGTCCCAAGAATCCCTCGCATCTTGCGAATTTAATCGATTACGCCAGCAAAACCGATTTCAATTTCCACAAACGATACTGATAACTCGTACCACCTGGGTCGCGTTTTATAAAGTTACAATTTACAATTTTGCTGTTTGCCTCTCTAACGCACTACCTATTGGATAAGACAGAGAGGCCAACAACAAAATTGTAAATAGTAACTTTATAAAACGCGACCCTGATACCACTTTATAACTAAGCATTTTCTTGGATATATTAAAGTGACTTAAAGTTTTTTTTATCATATTTATTTTCAAAACTACAATGTAAATACATAAATCTAACTAATCTACTTAACCTGACCCTGTATCTTAAAGTCAATTCAATTATTTTTCTTTTTACAGATACTTGTGGAAAAACTGCTTTATGACTGCAACGGCATCGAGAAAATATATATTCTAATGAGAGCTAAAAAAGGACTCACTCTCAATGAAAGATTACAAAAACTATTGGACAGCCCAGTAAGTGTATAAATACTTTAATAAATTTAAGCCATAATCTATGTATGAGCGCATCAATAATTGCAAAATTCTATTAAATTCATAGGACAGATTCCTACTAAATCAGTTAAGAATTTAGGCCAAATCAGGTTCTATTTCATGAAGACTCTAAGGTAATGACGTAATAAAATAATCCAAGTTCCTAAAATGCCGATTTCTGAGTATTTTAAATTTACGTTTTAAGTAAATAAGAGAATAATAAAAGTCTTTAAGGAATTTTCTTGTTACAGTGAATATTTTTCCAAAATAATTGCTCTGAATGTCATAAAAAGTTTGCCCAGTACCTCCGGCGCATTTTAACTATTTAGAACATAATCGGTTGATACATTTTTTGAGTTATTGCAAAAATAGTAATACCATCTCGGCGAAATAAGTTAAAGTGCTTTTTAGGGTTTTTATTTGCTGTAATCCTATAGTCTGGGGCAGGTATCATTGAATAGGTATCTTAAAAAGAATAAGGGTCTTAAAAGATCCTTTTTTCTAAAGTCAATATTTTCGGAGATAATCGCTTCAGAAGAAAAAAAAATTGTGTGCCCCCCCCCCCCCTCTAACTTTTGTTCTGTAGGCCCAAAAAATATGAAAAAAAATCATAGATTAAAAAAAAATCGTCTCACTCAATAGCCCTATAACTACCAACATCCAAAAAATCGAGAGTGGCCTTATAGAATATACTTTAAAATAAAACAATCTCGAACATAATCGGCGTAGCCGTTTTTGAACAACTACGGAACCCTACACTGAGCATGGTCCGTCATGCGCTTGGCCGGTTATTACTGTATTAGTGTAATAATTATTTAACATAAAACATAACGTTGTATTATTGTAGGAACGAGAGGAAAAAGTTAATTTGTATTTAAATAGTTTTTATACGTGTGCTACCTACCTCGTCCCCCTCGGAAATTGGCAGTAAGTTTTATTATGAAATCTGTAGCGATTACACTTAAGGAACCTATTACTTACTAAACCTTCCAGGACTCGAACATATTAAATACTTGAGTCCTTACTTAAATACTTACCCCAGCATACAGTATTGAAATTTTCAGGTATTTCAAAGATTAAAGTGCAGCAGACCAGACGACCTTAAAAAAATAATTCCCGTGGTGGGGGAGTTGACTGCACCCGGCTTGGGACTAGAAGCTAAAGATGAAGAGCTTTTAGTGAATAACGTTAGTATTCGGTACATTTTCTAAGTTAGGTTAGGTTATTTACCTGGGTGAACTGTATGCGGAAATATCGATACAGTACCTGATTAGCGATGAATATTGTAAATCGGTATTCGGAGACAATAATATTATTATATTAAGCATTTAAGAAGATTTTTCGAACACTTTAAGAAATATACAGTCTGCATTTATTATCAATATTATCATTATCCTAATTGAAAAGCACTACTTTTCTGAAGAAAAATCAACCATTCGTATCTTTTTTTGTCTTTAGAGCTAAAATGTTTTTTTGACAAAATGCCTACAATAATTAAATACTGTTTCATTATTTGTGCATTATCAGGTGTCAGTAGTATTCCACAGCGCAGCCACGGTGAGCTTCGACGAGCCGCTCCGGGCCGCGCTGGCCGTCAACCTGGAGGGCACGGTCAAGGTGCTAGACCTGTGCAAGCGCATGCGAAACTTACGTGTAAGATACTACATTATACTACTACATTATCAAAAAGGTGCAATCCTCAAAAAGTTTGAACATTTGGTTCACGTCTTCGATAGGGATGGGCAAAATGTAATTGACTAACGATTAACAATTAATATTAACCTAAAAGTAATCGATTAACGATTAAATTTGACGATTAATCAATCTTAATCGTAGCTTGTTCGACTAATTGAATCACAATCAAATTAATCCTCGATTAAATACGAGCGATTAAATCAATAATCGATTGATTAATTAGATTAATATCAGGATTTTTTGTGTTTTGTAATTTTGGGTTACGCTGACAATTATTCCTTAAGGGATATGTAATATAACAATACCTAGGACATTCGATTCGCGGTCATCGTTTGGTAATAGTATTTCATGCAACCCTTGTTTAAGAAAAGTCAAAAAAGGTGAGTGGCGTGGGTAACAATTTGAGGCGAAGCCGAAGATTGTTATTAAAGACGCCACGAGCATTTTTTGACTCGGTTAAACAATGTTGCATACAGTACTTTTTCTACGACCACTCACATATCGTCGGTTGTAATATGAATTAATGTAACCACCAAAATGACGAAATTGAGTTAAGTATACCGTTCGACTGCAAATTTTCTGCTCTATCGAATGGTGTATATAACATATTGATATTCAGAAAAAAATGTCAAACACAATTTTATTAATTTTCAAGGTCGGGCGGTAAAAAAGAAAGCTCCTCTATGGTTTACTATTCATGAGAAATGACATTTATAATTAGGTTGGCAGCCATGTATTTCATTACGTCTTGTATAACGTTACACCCGTGGTCGGAGTAGTTTTTATAGTCTGCCTGCGACCACGGGTGTAACGTCATGGCCGAAACGTCACGATATAATTAAACGTAAGTTTACGCGATTAAGACCCGTTTGTCTTTAAAATATGAATATAAGCTCTGAAATGGAATTCGAGATCAAAAATGTAAACAATCTATGACAATGACATGATATTACAAAGTCAATGTTAAAGTGACATTCCAGGGGTATAAAACTTTTTATTTTTTAACACCTTTATAAATTAACGTCGCATTTTGAGATGGGTTATTTATTTTATTTATTTGCACACTTACAAACTATGCTAAACCTAAGACAATGCTTGATGTTTAGGTGTAGATACGCGAAAGTCAAAGTATGTCCGATACACAGGTATCACAATCATTAACATATTTTTGGACATGACTATAAAAAACATACGGCTCCTGTCCACGGTTCCTGATTACAAAAATAATACCTAGACAATTTGCTAGGCTGATGTAAATAATCAACATAATCAATGTTTGAAAACCAATGTCGTGTTACTTTAATCTTTACGATAATCGGGGAACGAATTCCAGTCTTCATCTATAGTTACAATCGAATCCATTTCTATTAAAAAATTAAAATAATTGATTTGTATGTAAAAATACTAAAATCTGCTTTCATGTACTTTGTAATGCAAAATTTTAGGAGTTTTGATGAATTCATAAAAAAGTAATTTGGAGCACCATCTTGATTTGATTTTTTTTCAGTATCTTGTTATAACTGCGAACCAAATGTTTAAAACTTCTTATCATTACCAGTAGTATAAATTAAACACCCTACATTTTATTAAAACTAGAGAAACATATCATTAAAAAAATTATGTATGATATTAAAAATTAGTAAAATATTTAAAAACTATACGTACCGGCAGTGACTGTAAATGCGCATTTTTTAAAAGTATTTCAATGATTTTAGATTACCCGCCTCTCGCGATATTTTTTTTGTGGTGGTATCCCATTTGTTTACATTTTTGATCTCCAATTCGATTTCAGATCTTAGACTTATCTTGACATCTGCGGCCCTACCGCGTAAAATGAAATTCGTACATTTCGAGGATTTGTCTCACTCACTCTAATGACGCCTTCGTTTGAGTGACAGAGAACGAAATTTCCGAATTTCGATTTTTGCAGTAGTAGGCCTGTGAGGGTAGGGGCTTTAAGGTGTGTTCACGACTCTGTAAATGATAAATAAAAATACGGGAGTAGAAAAATAACATAATATGTCAAAGCATGATTCGTCAGTTTTTGACAACTGGCGTCAAAGGATGTTGAAGGATAATAATATTTTTTTCACCTCAGCAGCTCGAAAAGACTTCTTTTGATTCGCGAAATCAGTGAGCAAAGTGCGATTTTGCTCACTGAGTGAATGTTGTTTTCCATGACGTTTAGACTTCAACTTTTTCTTTTGTTTCTTTTACTTGTTAGTAAAAAGACAGAGATGAAAAATGTTACGTTATAAATTGTCATAATATGCATTTTTTTTTCGTTCATGGCATCCTAGCGTATTCAGCCAGTTGTATTAGACGACGCGTTTTATCGGACCCGATTCCTTGTATCCGAACGGCATATGGCCCCTACCACCAAGCATACATAACATTGGCGTCCGTCATTCCACCTCTCTATCGCTCTTATATATAAGTGTGACAGAGAGAAAGACAGCCGTTTTACAACGGACGGATATCGTGGTACTAGGCGAGTCAGAATCGCGTTCAGAAATTCGACACGAGTTCATTTCTAAATAATTATAACTGTTTTATAAAATTTTATGAGCTTTAATTTTTTTAGTAGTTATAATTATGTACTTTCTGTTACAAACATAATGGTAAAACAAAAACAAAACTATTTATAATATTTATAAATGACCTTCCAGAGATTTTATGCCACGGTTCCCCATATCTCTATGCTGACGATACTAGTGTAATATTAAATGCACCAAATTCCGACGTCTTAAACACATATATGCAAAAAACGTGGATGCAGCTTACGGATTGGTTTACGGCCAATGGCTTAAGAGTGAACTGTAGCAAGAGTTTGTATATGATATTTCGTAGAAGTGTAAATAGCCCTGACATTGAATGTAAAAGTATCCCTATTGACAAAGCTGAGACTGTACAATTCCTAGGTGTAGATCTTGATCCTTATTTGCGATGGCATAACCAAATCGATAAGGTCAATACAAAATTAGCTGCTGCATGTTATGCAATGAAATCGTTAGCAAACATTGCAAGTAAAGAAGAATTATTAACAATGTATTTTTCATATTTTGAGAGTGTACTTAGGTATTGCATTGAGGTCTGGGGAAATGGAACCAATATTAATTCAATCCTTCTCAAACAAAAGAAGGCTCTTAGATTGATCGAAAGATGTCCATCTGTACCTGAAACCCATCGCAGCTTATTTACTGGCAATAAAATTTTAACTGTAACTTCATTATACTTATATAAAATATGTATTTATGTATTCGCCAATAAACATTTGTACCAGGAGCAGGGTACGACTAATAATTATAAGCTTCGCAATAGGAATAGGTTACTTTTAAATGACACAAAATATGTAAATTTTGACAAGAGCCTAAATAATACTGCTATAAGGGTATATAACCTACTAGAAGATGATATAAAAAACACTGAAAACTTAAAATCTTTCGACAATAAAGTTAAACATTATTTCTTGACTCGACCATTTTACTCCATAAATGAATATTATGCGAAGTTTTTTGACAGAGTATAACATTTAATAATTTATTTGACATTGTTATTTAATTGACATCACAATACCATCATTGTTTTCTAGTTTAATGTACTTAATTGATATATTTGAATTGTAATATAATTTAACTTGACTTATGTACCTGAACTCTTAGACTAGTTATTATTATTGTATTGATCTGACATTTACATTGTTATTTTATTATTTTGTTATTTAGTTTTAATTTAAATTTATATTTGCATGCATTTTATGTGTTATATGCGAATAAATGATTGACTATTGACTATTGACTATTGACTAAAAAATAACGGGATGGCACGTATAAATGTTTAATAACATATTTTCCTTTTCTCCATGCTGAGGTGAAAAGTTGTATGTACAACTTGAGAGCAAAGTTATTTGAATCTCGTGTATTTCGAGTCTCTCGCTACGCTCAAGATTCTATTACAGAATCACTCGCTACGCTCGTGATTCTATAAAAGAATCTTTCGCTTACTCAAGACTCAAAACTGACACTCGCATCAAATACGTACTTTGCTCTCATGTTGTACAAATAACTATTAAGCACTGTGTTTGAAGAATTCTTAATCCAGTAATTTAGTACACCAGTAGTAGATTTTTTTTCTCTCTTGATAGTGTCAGACGATTCGAAAATGCTTATTAATAAGCTTACTTGAATAAAGGATAGTTTGACTTTGACTAATTGATTAAAATAAATTAATCGAATTCTGCGACGATTAAGTTAATATTAATTAAATAAATCGCGATTTATTTGACACGATAAGTAATAGTTTAGTCAATTAATTAGTTGATTAAAAAAATAATCGATTATTGCCCATCTCGTTCGATAATGATAAAAATTGGTGGGCTGGTAGCCCAAAGGCTGGTAGAGTCAATGATGCTGAGCAAAATCCACCACACTTCCCAAAATGTCCCAGGAAGTTTGTATGGACTGTTCCTTTTTTGTTACCAGATTCCTATACATTTTTGGTAACAAAAACGGCACGTTTCACACAAATATTTTGGGACATGTAGAGTTCCAAATGTACAAACTTTTTGAGAAATGCTCAAAAGCAGCCATATGTTATCATGCTCAAGGTTCAATGCCCGATTTTTGAAAATTTTGAAAATCGTAGATTTCGAGCATCTGCCTCTGTAGCGACATTGCAGTGGCAATGGGTAGGTTAGCAAGACAGTTGCTTCTTATTCACTATTTCCGAGGTTCTCGGCCTCAAAACATGATATTGCATAGTGCATTCCGTGGGCACCTGTTATTTACGCAACGAATTCTACAAAAATATCTGAGAAGCCGTAGTTTGAAGTAACACAAAGAGTGTGTTTACTTTTACCGATTTTAAATTTAAATTATTGAGCACCCTTTATTTCGGCACTGTTGCACTGCTAAATCGACATGGTAAATATTCCGTTTTAAGTCATACTAATATAAACCATGTTAGCTTAAAAACCTATTATTGATTATCTCTGAAACTTAGCAGAATCTAGGTAGGTACGTTTATATAAGAACTTAACATTAAAATACTCTAACTACCTATTAATTCTTTAATCCCCATTTAACAGTATCTGTCAAATAAATGTTAGCTCTATCCTTTTATGACTGATGACCTAAGATAAGGTTGGCAACAATTTGAACTAACGGATACTTTTATATGAGAATTGAAAAATCTGCCCTAAATATGGTCAGGAGTACACTATTAAAATCTGTTTTAAATACCTACATGATCGGTATATTGAATGACGGTTTATGTATATCTTGTAGGCATTCCTCCACGTGTCGACAGCATACTCCAACACGGGCGAGGAGGTGGTGGAGGAGAGGGTGTATCCTCCTCCAGCAAACATCGACGACGTCTACAAGTTCGCCGAAAAATATGGTGATGACGAGAAAGCTACAATACGTTTACTGAGTAAGTTAAAAGCTTCGGCAATATTAATAAAAAAAAACTTGATAATCCTAAATCGAATCTTATTTACGAGTTCATGAAAATGTGGTTGAAACGAAATTATCATTTTATCACAAATTTATTTTTTATTTTTTTTCACCATGGTGTTAGCTGCCTTCAGTCTACCCTTTAAGAGGTCACCCTTTGCAAATTTAATAGGTTTTATTGGTCTTAAGTTATTTACTTACTACAACAAATCCGCTGAAGTCCGACCTCGGAAACCTATGTAAGGCAAATGTAAGGCAATTATGTAAACACTCATTATTATAATTGCAGTAGGTAACATAATTTTTTGGTTTATTTTTGTATTATTTTATGGTTTCTTTCGCGATTTATATAAGTAGGTAGGTATTTGTGCACTTAAATAAATACATCTTTGCAAAAAGAGTGTGAAACTGGTTTTGTGAATTAATCTTTACTAGGAGATTTCACAATAAAAGGCGTATTTTTGTCTGCTTTCTACTTAATTATAATTTTCATATTAGAGACAGGGGCTGTGATCCGCGCTCCGGGTTGTATCTGGTGCAGTATTTCGTTAGCTATACAGCGCGGTAACGCTGCAGGTGTGATGGGAACGTTTGGGCCGGTTACGATTCGGAGCGGTAGTTTGTAATGTTGAGTTTAAAGGATTATGACGAAGCGTGATGATTGGATTGCTTTATTGTTTGTTTTGTGCTGCTTGATTTTTTTTTGTTTCCACTTCACGAAGCCTGCGCTGTGAAAATTTTCATAATTAGTCTTGCATTTACAGATGGAAGACCAAACACCTACTGTTACAGCAAATCTCTAACTGAAGCATATCTTGCGAACCACCATGGAGATGTACCCACTATTATTCTGAGGCCATCCATCGGTAAGCTGCACAAAATTCCAAGTCTTTGATAAGTAAGTAGGTAAATATGTGTACAAGCATTTGATAACAAAACAGCCTGTAAAAGGCCAAGAGCCTGTCGGACCATGCTCAGTGTAGGGTTCCGTAGTTATTCAAAACCAACACCAAGTTGGGAAGATCAGCCCATGTCCTCAGTTTTTGCGGGTGATACCTACCATTCAGTCACTCCGGTCTCAGCGCACTACGGATATACTCCGCTTGGTGATGGCAGTAAAAATACATTTGTCACCACCCCAAATCTTCCCGTGGGTGTTGGAAGAGTCGACTAAAGGATTCAAATGTCAATAAATATTCCTGTAGAGAAGTTTGTTGATGGGCAGCAGCATCATTATAGTGGACCACAGACCAATAGTGGACACACTACTGCGATCGCCAACCCGCTTGCCCAGTGCGGTGATTATGGGCATTGACCTCCTAATGCGTATATAGACATATGCATAGTTAATAGGAGAGGCCGTCCAACAGTGGACTGAGAGAGGTTGATGATGTGACCATATACTCTAGCTAGATATACCGGACCCTATCACGGAGGGAACAGCAGGTACATCAAGAACTAAATACCTACGCTCCCTAATCCTTGCCTACAATCTACATTATACCTATAATTACCTTGATATTACCTATAATTTCAGTATCAGCAACGATGAAGGAGCCAATGGAGGGTTGGATAGACGGTTGGCAAGGATTGACCTTCATATTGACTGCGTCTGCGCGTGGTTTCCACCGTGTCATTATGTGCAACGGGCCCGGTATCGTCGCCATGATACCAGCAGACTACGTCGTGAATATGGCTATAGTTGCCGCCGTATATTCCAAAAAGTAAGAAAATATCTAACAGATCCAAATGTTTGAATCATGTCAAGTCCTAGGACTTGATATGCTCGTAGTGGTGTTTAGACAGTTTAGGCTTACGTAGTTCGGACTTAAAATAAAACGGGCCAAGAGCATGTATAGTTATTCAACAAGTTTTCAAAAACTATTCAAACTATCAAGTTCAAATTAATTTTCAAGCAAAGTTTTTATAGGGTTCTACTTTAAGGTGGTTTTATTTGTCCATGGCCATCACAACATTTTATCCTTCAGTCAAACTCTTAACGAGTTTTGTACAACAATTTCTAAGTTTTCAAAACCATATAAATTATTAATAATAAATAATAATAATAAATCGTAAAGAAAGCTTAAATCTTCAGAAATACCTACAATCTACAAAAAATGTGGTCTACCACTTTTTAACTCTACTCAGTCGTAGATAATAAAACGAATAAAGTTTAAATGTGGTAGACTATATCTTTTTCCCCTCACTAGCTCGTAAAGCGCTCGTTTATCGTTTAATACGAGCGGGTAAAAACGCTTTTTACACACTTGTGAATAAAGTAATTTGACATTGCTCTAATTCCTATAGCCCCCTACTGCCTAGTATAAGTGGATCTGTATGACCGTAGTAAACATGCGCAATCGGAGCTCACATGTTAAATTGGCCGTTCTCATGGGTGACTTTGTAAGCCATTGGCTACATTTTATTTCCAGAAGTAACTCTATTCTACGATACGTTTCGACATTGAGTTTTAAATGGTTTCTTTAAGTTAATTTACATTTGGATGAGATTTGTAATCATATTTCCTCGCGATAGTGAGGGGAAAAAAGTTGTATTACACTTGGCGGCAAAGTTTGTTCAACTCTCGTGCCTTGAGACCTTCGCAATGCTCAAGATTCCAGTTTTGGAATCTTTCGCTAGCTCAGGTCTCAATATTGGCACGACAGTTAAACAACAACTTTGCCCCCTTGTATAATAAATAACTATTGTTCGCTGTACAAATAAAATTTCAAGAGAAATGAGACACTTAACTGTATATTGTTTCTGACACTTTATAAATAAATATTGTTCCAGGCAAGACTTGTCGGTGTATAACTGCTGTACCAGTGGAATTAGCCCTATCTCATGGGAAAAGATGTCGACGGCATTTGTCCATGCCGCGAAAGAGGATAACTTTCGTAAGTCAGCGCTATAATTATCAGCTATTCTTCCTAAAATTGCATAAAATGAGCAATGGGTGACTTTTGGGTCGTGGAACTGGAACGGTCACGCCGAACATTCACTATGGAAACAACGACGAATCGCCAAAAATAATATATAAATTAAGAGTTATCTAATAACATGCTGATACTTTTGTACCAGTGCCTTTAAAAAAAAATCCCGAAATCTGATTCAATATAGAAACGTGATTCTGATTGAATGAGCCTAAGCAAGTCCAGATCTGGGAGAATTAGGTTTTCGGGTTCGTTTTTTGAAAAAAAACGCTCACCGATATTTGCTGTTTATGTTCTTCCCTGACGGTTTAATTTGTACGTGTGTTTACAGATCAGCTGCCATTCCCAAGGATAATTATGACTCGTTCGCGTATAGTGCTGTCATTACTAACGTTGGTTATGCAGACCATACCTGCCTACGTGATAGACGCGTGGAGAATAATCAGTGGGAAACCAGCTATGTATGTATTAGTCATCATATTTATGTACATTTATTGTTTTTATTGTTTGTAATTCAAAGGTTGCAGCTGGATTTTTTTATTGTTAAAAGACAAACCCTACTCTAGCTAAAGTCGGTATCAATTCCTCATAATTTTGGTATCTACCGCCCGCACACGTAATGTTTTTCATGATACCTTCGAGGGAAAAAATAAATTTTCATTAGGTACTTAAAAATGGGCTTAAATAAGGGTTAGGGGCTTATTTAAAAAACCTGAACATGTGTGTCAAAGCAGGAGGTAGATTATGCTGGCATATCCACCTCCTGATTTGACTCTATACTTCTGGCTATACAGAAGTTACTGTATTGGCATTAAAATAATTTAACGATTTATTATAATGGCGACTCTACATCCTTAACAATACATTTAATGTTATCTAATAGGGAAGAGCAAAATTTATCACAAAAAACTCACGTGTTCCCTACGGTTTCCAAAATGCAAGTGTGACAGGCGTTCTCGAAATATTTTAAAAGATGACTCGATCTATTAGAAAGATATGCTATCGGGGAGTGCACTAGCAATGGTTTTCCGAGCTATCGACTAGTTAGCACTCAGAAACCATTAGGAATAGACACGTGATTTTAGTGAAAAGCGGGGCCGACTTCATAATAAAACGATGACTTGTTTGGCTTCTCTACAAATCCTAAATTAGAAGCAAACTCCTACGAGCGAGAGTAATTATTTAATAGCTACGCGTTTTTCTAGGTACGTAAAATTGAATAGAAGAATCATTAATCTCCGGGAAAGAGTACATTTCTTCACCACGCGCATGTGGATAATGCGCAGCGACGCGGCGGCTGCGCTGGCGACGGCGCTGAGCGACGAGGACGCGACCCGGTTCCCCTGCCACCCCGCGCAGGTGGACTGGCCCTCCTACATGTCCCGCTACTACAGGGGCGTCAAGAACTATCTTATCAGAGACAAATGAGTTCTCATTATGTGAATGCTAACCCTAAGTACTACCATGAGCTGAAAGTACGTTTTTAATGCGCGTTTACTTTCTATCCACCCCCTCGTACTTGCGTGTTGGCGCGAACGAGTCGGATAGAAAGTAAACGCGCGGTACTGACGCCGCGGCAGCTCATATGGTGACTATTCCATCTTCCAGCGTTTTCTTACTTATATTCCAGCGTCGATATATATAATTATAAAATTGATAATAATATTCAGTTATTTTCACTGTAATCCTTACAATTTTGTACAGTTCGTCTGCCTAGCACTGCTCTAATTCTCTCAACTACTCAAAGGTTAGCTGGAAGAGATCCCTTGCAGGGATAAGCTCGCCTTTGTACAATTGTCTTGTGTTTTGTGTACTTTTCTATATTTATTTGTACAATAAAGTGTTTTACTACTACTACTACTATTAAATTTTACGGGACGCCGAGTGCAATCACTGCCGTTCAGTGACTCGGTATTTTCTGTATTACAAAATAATTATAGTGATGATTTAAAAAAAGAGTGTTACTTTCTTTATATATTGTTCAAACTGTCATTGATGATTAGGCAGTATGGCTTAAGGGCATAGTCTGCCTAATAGTGCAAATGCTATAAAAAAAACATATGTATGTATATCAACTGTCAACACTGTCAGTGTCAAGTCAACCACCAACTCAAATTATCAATATTGTCATTTTGTCTCCTCAAGGTTCATTTTATTGATCTTTTGCGAATAATTAATAAAAGTTCACTGTTACGATAAATAAAACAGTAATTATTAGAAAATAACAGTAAAATATGAGTTATATTGATAATTGCCGGACATGCTTAGCCAGCGGCAAGGAAATGCGATATATTCATACGTCTATTACAATTGGTGGCGAATACATAAAGGTGTCCGATATTTTGTCAAATTTTTACAACTATGAGGTACTTATCAATTTGCTCAATTTTATTAGTTCGTTTATAGCTTTAATTTTGTAATTGTTTATTGTAATTGTTTATTGCAAGTGTCACAGGATTTAAGTATAAATATTATATTATGATACTATTGCTATTCATACTCGTATAAAATCTGTCTTTCTAGATATCTACACGTGAGGAATATCCGGTAAATATCTGCATTAACTGTATATATCAACTTACCATGACATACTCATTTAAAAACCTAATAGAATCGAGTGCTAAAACATTAGCAGAAAGTTTCAACAATGTAGAAAATGATGACATTGACTACAGTTACGAATCTGAAGAAGAAGGGAAAACTTATCAAATGAAAATATATGAAAGACGAAAACATCATTCTACAGAAGACACTATAGTCAGGGAAATGAAACTAATGTTCTGTGTTGAATGTAAAGCAGAATTTCATTCTATAAAAGAATTAAGTGCACACTGTATCCAAAATCATCCTGTCAAGTCTTCTGTAGGGCGTGATTGTGACTATTGTAATGAGAAATTTGAAGATTTTCGTTCCCTTGTTTTACACCGTAAACTTCATTTAAAACCATACCTTTGTGAAAACTGTTGGGAAGGATTTTTCTCAGAAAATGAATTAATTGCTCATTCTTGCCAACCCCATGGACATCACAAAGAAAAAAACAGCTCTGATAGAATGCTACGGCAATGTGATCAGTGTGGAAAATCTTATCCACCTGGATATATAAAAATTCACATGTTGACACACAGCAATGATCGCCCATACAGTTGCAAATTTTGTCCAAAGAAATTTAAAGTTCCCGGAGGACTCCATTCACATGTCTTATGGAATCACAAACGAACTAGGAATCACAAATGTGAAGTGTGCAATGCCACTTTCATTTCTTCTAGTTCTCGTAGCTCTCATATACGTAAAAATCACTTGAAGGAAAAAAAATATGGATGTGAGAGTTGTGGTAAAAGATTTTTCTCTAAATCAGAGTTACAAAGGCATTCACTGACTCATACAGGAGTCAAGAACTTTCATTGCCATCTGTGTGATAAGTCCTACCAGACACGCTACGGGTTGAATGTGCATTTGAAGTCTCACTCTCAAGTATCAATGAACATGCTAAATTTGTGAAATGTGAAAGAGACAAGATTATATTTCACTGATATGAAAGTACAAAGTGCAGTGATGATCTGTCATTTACCTAATTATTTATTGTTGTATTATTTTATTATGAGTGCCTTTACACTAGTAATAAAAGTTTTGTAGAAGTATTTAAAAAAAATCTTTTAAATAAAACATTGTGAAGT
>JALPQI010013601.1:0-28227 GCA_025490895.1 Thaumatotibia leucotreta | reverse complement strand
ACCACCAAAAAAAAAAATTTTTTTTCTCTTTTTTTTTACACTTTTTGAATACTTTTTAACATTTCCAGTACTTTTTATCATAACAGCAATCTGTTAAAATGATTTATTTGAATATTTTTTTTGGGACAGGTTATTTCGTCAAGTCTATTCCCATTTTTTGATTGCCAGGCAAAAGGTGTCGTAATATTAAAACACATTGTGGTAGCATTGCAATCAAAAAGAAGTTTTATGACGAGTTACGTCGAAAAACTTATTTCGAAAAAAAGGTTGATTATCTCTGAAACCAAGCCGAATCCAGGAAATTTTACATAACATTAAAGACTCTAAATATGGTCAGGAATTGAACATTAAAATCTTTTGGAATGCTCGCGAGCATTCTGTATGTGCTATACCTACTTAAACAAAAGTGTTTATTTCTTTATTGTCCATCTTCTTCCTTTCTTATCTCATGACACAGTGATCCCAGAGGAAACATGCATACATCTTTTTTGTAGAGAATTTTATGTAGATTACTTATGTATTAGAACATTTTTTGCTATAAGCCACGGTTTACGAGTTATTTACGAAAAATTAAAAATAAGGACCTTTACACCCCCCTCCCCCCTTAGCTCCACCCCTAACCACCAGTACTTTTAGTATGTGGTTTAAAACACCATTCCCTACAACTATGCCAAAATTCGCTTATACACGAGTTTTTTCCTCTGAGATTCCTTCGTTTGGTGTACTATGAGTCCAAGACAACTATCCAAGTTTTCTCCAATTGTGATTCTGCAAAGCATTTGAATACAAACTTGCTTCTACGAGCAACTGTAGAAAGTCATATTATGTAATGTTATTACCATGTATGCTGTGTTCACTACCTACACATATGTATGAATATATATTCTTATTATATTTAACTATATTGTACCATTTGTACCAATTTAGCGTTAGGAAAATCTTTAAGATTTGACATCTGAAAGGACGAATATGTACCAATTTGGTTTGTTAATAATACTTTAAAAATATATGAAAAACATCCAATATAAATGAGAAACATTAGCCAAAAGGCTTTATAGACTTAGTACGGTTTTATTTCTGTATATTAAATGTGATGCGGCTCTTTGTCTTTGTTCTCGAATTGAAAACTCGCATAAAATACAAATTGCATGGTTGGCTTAACACTTTAGACTTAGAATTTATTATCTTCATAAACTATGAAAAGATAAAATAATTGATGTCACACAGAAAATTCACATGTCATTGTTAAGAATAGACTTATTCAATCCTAATATTTAACATTTATTTTTGTCCAAGAATTTAATTCTGGATATTTTTAACGTATCTGAAAAAATCAAAAAGCGGTTTCCTATATTGCTTAATCGAAAGTCAATTAAAAGCGTCAACCTTTCATTGGAGTCTAATTTCAAAGTGCATACCACCGTTACTGACCTTTTGTGAATCATAAGTTTACAATAGATTTTATTTGCTAACTAACAGAACAGAATAACACAAAATAAATGAGGGTGAACAGAACCACAACAAAATCCTAATGTTATCCTTGGACCTGACGTATACTTGCGTCTTACTGATCTATTAAAGTAGGGACGACTGAGATTCATGGCACGGGTAAGATTAATCTGTCAACGAGTAGCCATGATAATCTCAAGTACTCGTTTGTGTACACATAATGTGATGCTGTTAGAAAATTCCTTTGAATATTTAGTAAAGTGCCCTTTAAAATAATTTTATTTATTTATAACGCAAAAGAATAGTCCGCATTATTCCTCTTAGGTACCTGTAGGAACCGGAAAAGTATAGTTCCCGAGTAAGCTACATATTTTGTGGAAGATTAGCACTTCTCAATTGAAGATGGAAGCTATTGTATAAGTAAACTAAATTAAGCTTCCAAATTGTATGTAGCAAACACCATTATTAATTTACGGAGTCTAAGGACACTCGGAATCAAAGAAACATCAAGCACATACTAAATTACACTTACCCACCTCTTGTCTCGACAAAGACACCTCAAAGGCTGAATGTGAAGGCACTTCGAATGTCAAGGACGCCTTGCGGCGAAGATGCAAAGTAAGCAATACAATAATAATGCCTTCTGTACCTAACCCCTGTATATACTAACATTTCACTTGCCAGCTTACTCACTATAGCGGGAAATTAAGCGCATCCTTTACCAGAGCATGTACTGGTTGGATCTAACGATATAACTGCGTATATGGTACTTGATTGTTCCGTCGATGTCGCACCGCGCACAATGCTATTGTCACCGCGTTGCTCCCACAGGGCTACATCACGGCGTTACACTATTCTGGCACTGGCACAGATGTACAGCTACCCCACATTACAGATCCATGGTGCGGCCAAGCGTACACATAGGCGTAATACAACGTTAAACCTCTACTACTAATGAAATTTCTAAAAATCTACCATTTTATTTCCATTTCATTTTTTGACCAAAAATTACACTATTGTGTAGGTACAGAATACATTCTGAATAACTATTGGTGATTTAAGCTTCACCCAAAATCGTATCTAACAGCTTTAAAACTGAAATTGATAATTATAAATGGTAGATTTTTGGAAACTATTTAGTATCCAGGAAATGTGATTCCTTCTTTCTTTTCCTTATTTTTTAATTGCTTGCAGATTCAAGGAGTCCGAGGCGGCGCAACTCGACAGAGCGTATGTATACTTACTTACGCACATTAGCACGCCTGAGGGCCTAGCCAAGATCACAACCGTACGATGCGTTTCGATTGTCGTCTTGGCTAACCCCTGCTTTATCACTGTCTCGGTTTTCTTGGCTTGCTTTTTCATTAGCAGTCCGTTTGGTTTTCAAGTTTCTGTTGGTATGCTTCCATGGTTTGTCCTTTGGTGCTTTGGTTATATTGTTATCAACGTTTTCAGGGCAAAAGGTGGGTATTTCTAATTAGTATAATACTTATTTTAATAATTAGGTACTCATTAGAGATGCTAATACATTAGTGATTTATATCGTTTTCTTTTAATAAGTGCCTATCTATTTTAAGTTACATTTTAAGAATCTAACATAGTGTTAACATAAAAATTAGTTGTTAAGTTCTAATTTTCATAATAAACAAAAAATAAAGCGCTGAGAGCCCTTGACTGACTCATGTAGGCATTTACGAAGTGGCTCGGTTCACGAGAAATGTTTTATTTTTAGCTGCCGCGTGTGACCCAGAGGACGTATTCTGTAACGCAATTTTGACAACGTTGTAGAGTTTCTCTTGTATGTTAACTCATCTATGTGGGGCAATCATAAAAATAACAGTTACCATACTTAGTAAATCAAAGACAATTTGAAATAGATATTTATTTAAAAACCAATCTTTACATGTAGGAGTTTCTCGCAATATACGACATTTATTGACAGTGCGACCTCTTGAAACCAAATTGTAGGGACCATATCAAACTTGGTCACTCAAATCAAAACACATGATCCATGCAATATCTAATTGGCCTCGTATTTTTTTATTACCTACTCAACCCTAATATACTTTCACTATACACTTTTAATGTAATGTGTTTCTCCCCCATAACCCCCATGTCCTGTTCCGGAACATCCAGCAATGAGCAGACTGGCCTGCTACCACGAACGCCGAAGTTTCTAAATTTCGAGAATTTGTCTTTGTCACTCTAATGATGCCTCTCTTGGAGTGACAGGCAGAAGAATGCCCGAAATTTGCGGATTTCGTAGTGAACCACGAACGAAGTGTTACCTCTCTCCCGCACTTGTGAATTCGTACGTAAGTGAGACTGGGAGGCAACACTTCGTTCGCGGTAGGGCCTCAGCTCTCGCTAACTGACACGACTTATGCATCCGCCACTTGACACAGTTAACAGTGTCCCACAAATAGACTCCATAATAAACCTGTTATATTGTTATAGCTTCCTTAAGCTATAAGGGCCAGCAGGCTAAGCACATGATTGGTGCGACGGTATCTCGCCGCTAGATAGACTTCTCGTCTTTTACGAACTATGTTAATAAAAGAGGGACGCAGCGACATACTGTCGATGTCGCACCAAATCTAATCCTACAGGTCCTACCGATTTCGTCCAAATTTCATTGATACTCAATTAGAACAGAGTTTTAAAGTTAAACAGTATTTTTATAAAATCGCGTTTTTCTCTTTTTTGGCAATGTTTGTCACAGTAAAAATAGTTAATAGTTCTACCCACTTTTTGTATTTTTTACGACAGAATTTTCTGCTCTACGCAATGGCGAGGAGGCTAGAACGCACGTTTTTTTTTTTTAATTTGCCAATTTAAGGGTCAAATCACTGAGTAATTATTTACTTTCGTATACGTAGTTGCTCACGCAGAACCGGTCATTGTGGCAATCTTTGGAGGCATATATGATTAGGCTATAGGCTGATATGATTAGAGTACAAAACCTTTTTTATTACATTTATTTTTCTTGTTGTTGGCGTGTTAGCTGTACCTATTATAAAGGAGAATTAAACTTGAAGAAATAAATATATATCTAGAAGCTTAATGATAATAACTTCTCCTTAGAAATAGCAATTAGATGCAACGCAACAGTAGTACAATTTCGTTAATTAATTTCAGACTTTGGATTAATATTCAAGTCTTAATTAAATTAGTTGCACTGAAACGAAGCTTCAATGTCAGACGCTTCACAATTTCTAATTATACAGACAGACGGAAATAGTACTTGTTATGCTAACTTTTGTTTACTTTATTCTCCTCTGGTGAGCTCGCAGTTGTCGAAGACATAACTTTGGCATGATGTTATTTTCACAATTGTTGCATGTGAATGCAAAGTTAAAATAGTACATTTCCTAACTAGTGCGGGAAAACTTTTTTTTCGGCGAGGGTGAAAACTGGAGCCCGAGTGAAACGAGGGCGACAATCACCCGAGTAAAAAAAAGTTTTTGCACGTGTATGGGTCGTGAAGCGTGCGCAAAGTTCGTTTTTGCGCACTTGTTAGGAAAATATTATACCTATTTATTTTATTATTCGAGTTTATTTTTCTTATTTCCATCAAAACAGTTATTAATAAGAATGTAACTTGGAAACACATCCAGATTGAACTCAATCTCGTACTTACGTTTTAATATTATCCTGAATTTCGGGCAGGGCGTTATACCCGTGGTAGCAGTTATAATCGTAAAAGTTTAAATCAGTATATCTAAATTGCCAAAATAAATAAGATAAAGATAAATAAAATAATCACCAAAATTTAAAAAACCGGCCAAGTGCGAGTCGGACTCGCGCGCGAAGGGTTCCGTACCATTATCAATTTATTATTAAAAAAATACAGTTAAATCAACCTACCTCAAAAACTATAAGAGATAATTTAATCAAACTAAAAATCGTTGATAGAGTTTATTAATGCGCATAACATATATTTTTTTTAGAATTTTATATCGCGTAGTTTAAAAAATAGAGGGGGGGGACACATTTTTCAGACTTTGAGAGCTGATATCTCGAAAACAATTTGCTTAAATAAAAATGATATTTATGAACCTTCATATAATTTTCAAAGACCTTTCTATTAATACCCCACACGCTTATATACAACTAAAATTTTTTTTCTATCCCTCAGTTACATGTATGGAGGGCCCCCACCCCAATGGTTTTTTTTACAATTTAGTATCATAATCCTGTAGCGGTTCATACAACACATATCCTTACCAAATTTCGTTTCTGTAGCATTTATAGTTTCCGAGTAAATCAGCTGTGACAGACGGACAGACGGACAGACGGACATGACGAATCTATAAGGGTTCCGTTTTTGCCATTTTGGCTACGGAACCCTAAAAACCGACTTCAACCGATTACTCTAAGATCCCCGATTTGTTTCCATCATTGGTTTCCTCAAATCCTACTTTCTGAATGCAAATTCTTGTAAATTAATGAAAATTACCAAAAGCGCCATACATGTACCTATAAAATTTGAAGAGATCCCTCGATTTCTCCAAGATCCCATCATCAGACCCCAACTTGGTGCCAACGGGACCATCTCGAGGTTATACACGTTCGATCACAAAAAAAATCAAATCGATTCACGATTCTCGGAGATATTATCGGGTAACATACATACAAAAAAAAACTGTCGAATTGAGAACCTCCTCCTTTCTTTGAAGTCGGTTAAAAATTGCATAATTTGCTTAATGACAGAATTCAGCCACCACACCTACCGTTGTTCGCATGTTATATGTGGTTTGGGAAAAGAGATCCCAAACCATGTATGAAAAGAAGACATTTTATTTTATCCCATGATTTCCCACGTCAGTTCCAATTTTACAGTGAATACGGCGCTTTTACTCCCATATTTCCATATATTGCCTGGACATTCGAATGCTCGAGAACGTGTGAATGCATTTTAGAATTGCTCCCTATGCATGAATATAACTATTTGAAACGCTAGAACAGAACAGTGCACTTGGATTTTTATGTCTTTGTGTACCTATTCCATAAAATTCGCGATTATTAATGAGTTGTTTAGAAAATGAAGGTATTCGTATATCCGATTCAATTGATTGCCCGTATTTTTTGAAATTTATATTACGGTTTACCTTTTATCGGGATACCTTTTTTGAATTCTTACATAAAAATAGTTACTTATTTATAGACATAGCCAGTAGAGAGCACAATTCTTACAAATGAAATTATGACAACCCACACAGCTGATAAGGTTACGTTAAGTATGTATTATATTCACACGCAATATACGACGCCCACTTCTTTTAATTCTTGTATCTAGACATCATGCTCGTACAGGGATTCGATCGAAGTTCTGTCTGAGAGTCTTATTATAGTTATTACCGTACCGTGCGAGTGGGTAGAACTTACAGTATTAGATAGTTTGTTATACTTAGACTGTCTTTAGTGCATGGTCTTCTTACTCTTATCATAGTGAATCAACTTGTTTTGGTCAGCGAATTATCAACTCCCGACTAAAATTATATAAGTACAAACTTTATTCGAATTAATTAAATGTATTATCGTTTAAAAATCATGCTAAATGCTATCAAGGTATGTAATATAATATTTGTTTATTTTATTACTTGTTTATGTGCAGGGACTTAGTGGACAATTGGACATAGCTATTCCTCACTATTATATGAAAATCGCAACGAAACCTCACTATATTTATTTAACAAAAACACATTTTATTTTTATATTTATGTGATCTGGCTTATATGTTAAGGTTCTTATTTCATCGTAATAATGTTAAAGAACTGGAAAGTAAGAACAATTATTACTAAAGACAAAAAAAAAATAATCATAATTAACTTTCGTAAACACAATGTAATGTAAATAATACAATTGTTAAGTAAATACATTACTTCAAAAAACCACTACACATAAACCGTTTCAAAGATTTATTTTGTGCAACTTAAATCTTTAAATGAACTTTTAAGTTGAAATAAAATACGTTAATTCTATAAATAGTAGCCACCCCTCAAGAAGACTTGTGGCGTATTTAAATATATTTTTGCCAAATAACCAAACATTTCGCTACATAGAGCACCTCAAATCAAATTTGCGTTTTGCGTCATTTTGGGGTGACTGACTCTAAGCAGCAATGTATAAGTAATTCATTTAATGTGCCACCTAGAAATATACGTCGCAATTTGGCAACTTAATTTAACAAATTTGCTACCATCGAGAGACATTTACCTGTCCGAAATTTCAACTTAATATTCATGTCTTCAAAGATAAATTTTCAGATACACGATGTTTAAAATATGATATTGGAATAGTTACGAGTCTAAGTAATTTTAATATGGCATATTAGTTCTGTATTTAAGCTTAAATTTAATTTTCTTGCAAAAGTTCTGTTCAAGTGGAAAAGATCATAGTTGCGAAGGGTACCGTCTAATGTAACTGGTTATTTGTTAAGTAAAATGCAATTTTAAATATACAATAATATTACACAATCAATATAACATATAAAAACAATTAAATTTTGGCGAAACTACTGAACCTAATTTCTAGATTACACTGCTTCGACTCAGATTTCGATTTTTCCATCTAATGTACTGTTTTCGAGCTACAAGCAAAAACCCGAAAATTAATGATATAATGACAGATACTTATCCCTAAAGAAATAAGCCCAACTCCTGGTAATATACAAACTCGAATGTCACACATTTAGGACTAAATGAAGATATTAAAACGATTTCCAGCCTGCTAGGAATTAATACCAGGAAGTAATCTAGTTATCATATCCTATAAGGTTTTGTTAGCCTCCGTAGCCTAGTTGGTAGTGACCCTGCCTACGAAGCTGGAGATTCGGGGTTCGAATCCCGGCGAGGGCATTATTTGTGCCTTTATTTATCACAAATATTCTAAAGTTGTGTTCCTTGTCATGGCTGTCTATGTATTTAAGTATCTATATGTATCTATCTATTATATATATCGTCGCCTGGTACCCACATCACAAGCCTTAATTGAAAGCTTACCGTGGGACTAGGTCGATTTGTGTAAGATGTCCCAAGATATTTATTTATTTATTTATTTTTAGTTTTACTTCAAACGCCGCAAAGATGTAGCTCTCTACTAGGCTACTACCGAGGTCAGCATAATTTGTGACGCTAAACTAGTAATTAACGTTGCTAGTTAAAAATATAAATAGTATAATTTTATGATCAAACATTAAAGCCACTCGGGCGAACACTATATGGCGGTAGTACTTACATAATGAATCAATTTGTTTACCTCTTGGCACACTAACGTGCTATAAAATAAAACAAACATGGTCGTAGATAAATTAAAAAGTCAAACGAAATAATTATACCTACACCGTGAGAAGAGAAAACCGAGATCTAGTTGAAATTGCAGAATATTGTTATAAATATATTAAATCAAGAGTTTAGGAGAAGCCTTTAATTTCAAGATGAATATCATACAATATTTTTACATTTGAACATTTGAAAAAAGACAATTTCGAAAGTACTCGTAGTAACTAGTCCGTACTATTGCCAAAAAAGTGTCACTTTCTATTCATAAGTTTACCCCTAAAAGTAGCATTTTCTGAGCATATAATATACGCATTGTAATACTATTATTTATTTACGCTGCATTAATTAACAAATCAATATAATTTGTTAAATTATCTGGGTAAATCCATATAACTGTAATGAAAGTGACCATCATGGTCTGTTTATTTATGTGTGATCCGATTGTAAGTGTTTCTTATATCTGGATAAGGATAAATTTAAAATCTACTTAGATATAATGACGGTAAATTGGAACAGTTAATAAATTATCACGCGACAAATTGGTCACTTACATTACACTCTTGCATGGAATTGCCCATCGTACCATATTCAGTTTGTAAGTTCGTTCTATTCTGTACTTTATGCTTTTTGATTGAATAAACTTACAAAGGCTTGAAAAAATAAATACGGCTCGATGCTCAACTTTTTATTCGTGATACCCTTTTGCTCCGTCCAGTATTCAATACCGCGCTAGGCACGTTCCGGTCTCTTACTATGAAAGGGTAGACAGAATTAACGAGATTTCTAATAAAATTGAATTTTCTATAGTTTCCTTTTTCTGCCTGAGCGTCACTGAGTTTTCATAAAAACTGTAAAAAGCCTGAGAGTAAATTGTAAAGTTTCAGACTTTATTAGAAATTTAACTACGTCAACACCCACGGCCAGATTAGTAATGGAATTCTATGATAAGGTTATCGAACTGAGAATGACGAAAATATTTTAGTCATCTTTGAAAATAATTATTCTATATAAGGGTTTTCTATGTTTAGTCTATATAATTAATAGAAACAATTTCACTAAGCTCGTGAAAAAAAGAGAGTCCAATCTTTAAGTTCTACATTTTATGCAGACATTATCAGAAAATAGTGAATTTTTAAAGTTAGCCAGTTTTGTGACGATAACTAAGCATTCAATAAATAAAATTGCGTTTGGTAGTCATAACATTCAGGTATCACAAAAAAAACGAGTACCTAATTAATTTTTAAAAACATTCAATAATTTTCGTTACAACTTTCCTTAGCAACTTATCCTAGTTGGATTGGATACATAATTACTTATTAGTCTTGTGCAGATACCTACCCATCTAAAGTGAGTCTTGGTCTCCAACACGATTCGAACGAAAAATCACGTGATAATGTGCGGAAATGGTCACGTGACTTTTCGTTCGCATCTCATACATTTATAACTTTTCGCTTATTATACTTAGGTGTAATTGCAGATTGGCTTCTTGGGTAGGGCTGCAGATCTACGTCTACGACATTCGCAGAAGCCTTATCATATCTCATGTTAAAGCTACTGTAGCCGTACTGTAGTATCCGTAAAGGTAGGTACATTTAGACCAAACGAGCATTCGCTCATTCTATCCCCCGCTCTACGAAATCAACGAATTTCGACGAATCACGTTTTGGGTAGCGCACGAATTTCCTAGAGAATTAGCGAATGCTCATTTGGTCTAAATGCACCTTAACATTAGGTTTTTCTCGAAACGTAAAGCAGGCCATCACGCTCGCTCCAATATGCCGGTGCGAGCGCGATAGATTGCTTTACGTATCGAGTAAAACCTAACGTATCCTTTACTTTCCAATTCATGGTACGGCTACTGGATGGAAAGTAAACGTGCGTTAATAATGTAGCGGCAACTCATGATACAGCTACGATGCTTAGCCAAGTTGCCAATCGCTAGCGCTAGTAGCGTATCGTAGTTTTCCCTCTCTGTCACTCTTTCGTATTAGTGCGACAATAGTACATTTCCATGCAAGTGCATTTTTTTCGTCGAGGGTCACCCGAGTTAAAAAGAAGTTTTTACACGTGTATCGAACGAATTTTTTCATAAGAAGTGCCTTAAAAGAGAAATTTAGATTTAGATTAGATTTAGATTTATTTATTTGCACAACATTCGATTACTATATAAATTACATTGTAGTGAATCCATAAGAATCCACATTGTGCTCGTCAATACAAATTACATAAAATGACAAAATACAAGTAAGAAATAATAAGTAAGAATAATTTACGCAAAGTTTACTTTTTCGCACTACTTAGTTAGGAAAAGACAGTTATCTGCCTTTCGCTTACGATTGACGATTAAGCATTAGCGATTGGCAACTTGTCTAAGCATCCAGGTGTCGTGTGGTGTGTACCGGTCGGCGTGTTGTCAAAATTACGCTAATTGGTGCACACTATTAAAAAAAATTGCACGGCTAATTTTAAAATTAGAATCGCGCATGCAAGTGCGTTTGTTTGCACGCATCGGCAGCCGCGTGCAAAAAATAGGACCAATCCATTTATCAACTGCGAGCATATTGCGCAGCTTCATATTCCGTACGAAAAAAACCATACCGGTTATTTTTTGTAATCGCGATCGAGTTTTTAATTGGCTGATGTTAATTGTAATATTTCGGAAACCTAAGTTGATACGTACCAATTATTTACAATTAAGTACTTGATTATTATACGATAGAAAAGTATCCGTGATGTGCTCGTTATTCATGTTTCTTTATTTATATTTGAGACATAATGAACAAAAAGGCGTATGTAAAAAAAATCATCTGCACTTTTTCCCGCATTTGTTGTTAAAAGTTATTTTGAGGAAAACTCAAAAACGATTACGACGAAGCTTTTTTTTTTCTTGTTTACGTACATTGCTTCTAAGAACATCGTCAAAACTACACACTACATATTTTTTTTATACCACGACGGTAGCAAGCAAGCATACGGTCAAATGGTAAACAGATATCGTCGTAGCCTATGGACGTGTGCTTGTGATTCACTTTAGGTACATATATATGCATTGCTAATACCCGCCCTTTAGAAATATATAGACTCCTTTTACGATTCATCGGATGCTTCTTGCATACGATAAATCGTCAAATGACGTTTTCAGAGAAACGCTGAAAAACCGATGAACGATATTTTGAAAAATTATCGGCCTCGCCTACCTACCTTTCAAACGGTATGCTATTTTTTACTAATTTAGTAAAACTTGTACAACAGTAGATATTAGGTAACAATATCATTAGTTATGAGTCACATGACTAAATTAACTAAAACAATTCGAAAAATAATGTTAATTATAATTTGATCTCTTAGAAAGCTCTGATATATTTTACTTTCACTGAGAGCAATAAAAAGCGTGATTTTGCTTATAAAATATAGTAAGTGAGAAACGTTTTCCGCGTAAATGATCACGGGCAACAACCCTCACAGCTTTTATTTTCTAATTCGAGCCACTTGGGTACAGTTTACGTCATTAAAAAGTACTAAAAATTCATATTTATTTTATACCCTCTCCGTGAATTCGCATTTCGCTTCAACGACCCGCTCTGAGCTTTTAGGAAGAAATTTGCTAAAATTATTGAGTTACCTTATTTGTAATGGAATCAAAATATCTTTTACCAAATTAGGGTTACCCGATGGTCCTTCTTGTGATAAGACTGATAAGGAATAAAGATTGCAAAATGTATAGGTATTCGGGCTGCGAATCCGTTTTTTTCTGAAATTGAAACATCTAATCCTTCAGTTTTTAAGTATTACTAAAGTTCTCTTTTGGGTGGCTAATAGATATAATATGTATGACGAAAATGTATGAGAATTGTATCAGGTCGAATGTTAAATTAGTGTCAACTGTACTATACTTATCCAAAACTGTTTTTAATAATATTTAGTCTATTTTCGGTTTACAAGATATCTTTGATAGACACGTTAGACATATCTACCTAGACAAGTATATAATTTGCTATCCCCATTCCTCATTCATATGAAAAAATACTAATTAATGAAACTCTTAATAGTCTTAATTAATTAAGCGAGGCCCATCAAAACAAGTATCTACTTATTGATAAAGTTCAAGAGCGGAACCATTGATTTCAGATTAGCCTTTTCATCGTTGACAAAACGGCACTAATCAGTATTGTTAAGAGACAATTAACGTCACTTTATCGTGTACTCAATCGTACTTGGCAGTGATAATGTTCTTGGGCCTCGATCTGCGAATGAACACCTCAGATCTTTACGTCGGACGTGTTTGTGAAACAAGTTTGACATTCGTCTAATCGGTTTTGAGGTGCGGCATTGATTACCGGCACCCACCGCAGGCGTACTACCGCGAAAATCGAAATTCGTGAATGTCGAGGATTTTTCTCTGTCACTCCAACGAAAGCGTGATTAGAGCGAGAGAGACAAATCCTCGAAAGTTGCGGATTTCGAAGTTCGCGGTAGGGCCGCTGGTTTCCAACCGCGCCAAATTTAACGTCGGGCGGAGTCGCTAGCAGTCGGCGCGGCCGGGCGAGCGCCGGGCGCGGAGCGAGCGAGAGCCCGCGCTCCCTGCGCGCCTCATGCCGCCCTGCTCGCACGCGACTCGACTCCATTGATAGTCCGCGCGGGCTGACGGCGACACGCCACCTTCTGTACCCTACGACACGCGACGTTCTGTTGTGCCGCTAAACCCCACTCAAAAATGTGACTGTCATCCCTCAAGCGCTTTCCCAGTTGCCCTTCTTGTGATCATGCCATGTTGGGATACAAAAACAAATGAACAACGTGCTGCAGAAGTGTCAGTGTCGAGGGCGTTCACTGGTCCGCTGGACCGGTCCATCGCAGTCGACCACAATTGGTGCCAAGGATGAGGCCTAATTAATTATCGTTTAGATATATGTTTAAGACTTTACTGATTATAGAGTTGTTGATATTGGTAGTTGTTTAAAAAGGATAATTATATTTGTTAATCAGTTGATAACAGATGGTTATACGATAAAGCATTAAATGCAAGTATAAGATTGAAGTCCGCAATTACGTGTCGAGCAGCGAAAGTAGCCGGTCTCGTAATGTAGTACTCGTACAGCGTAGGAGTTGGAGAACCGGCCTTAATCGCGTAATGACGGCTGTGATAGCTTGATAAGCCAATTGAATTGGCGTAGACAGTGAGGTTATGTGCCAGTAGCGTGATGCAGCGTTCGGAGTCGCAGGCCGAGAGGCTGGGCGGCGGAGTGTCGTTCATCACGAAGAGCTCGGCGTCTGAGCACAGCATGGCGGGCGTGAGCGGCAGCAGCAGCGGGGGCACGCTGCCGCGCACGCTGAGCACCAGCGTGCTGCGCATCAAGAACAGATCCAGCTTCTGGGAGAAGTTCTGGGACGAACGCACGAGACGCGATGCGTGAGTTGCATTTGTTATTCTCGCATTTTCGCGGACTCTCGCTACGCCTGTCGACGATCTGTCATGTGTCATGTAACTCATTATAAAAAAATGTAAACAAACTTGAAACTTGCATTATTTCATAATCACGCACTTTTAGAACTCAATCTTGATTTTATAAACCTTAATTTCATATACATTTTTAGTTAAAATTATTAATATTTATTAGTATTATCGTAAGAATATATATTGCGAACGTGTTTCGCACGATGTGTCAAATGCTATGGAGAGTCAGCCTTATTTATTTACATTTTTTTGTTTTCTACTGACGAATTGTTTACATATAGTACCTACACAGTTTTCGATAGATTACACGTATATTCCTATGATAACAAATCAAGAAAGTTACGTGAAAGAAGTCAGGTTTTGCACGTACTCAAATTTTGGAGAGAGGACGTAAACAAATGGATATTACTCCACCAATTTACATTAGTATATAAAAATACCATTTACAAAATAAAAAGAAAAACTTAGAACTACACTTAACACTAAACATCTTAAAAAATAACAAAATTACACAAAACCTTAAAACCTTAAAAATATACACCCTAGTCAAATAAACAGCCCCTCAATGTTCCCGGCGCAAAAGTGCCCATCAGACTCGCAGCGTTTCCGCGTTGAACCGCAATGGACAACCTTTGCGCCAGGAACCATCCAGAGCGGGGGTAATGACCCCTCTCCAGCAGACGGCGACCCAACTGACCCAGGAAAGCTTTTGCCTCCGCGCACCAGCAGCCCGATGTCTCCACCGCTAGCGGAACAAATAAATAATTAGAGAGCCCCGCGTACTTGACCCTCTTAAGTAATGCCGCCTGCTCAGCGGGCGCTGCACTAGCAAGCTTTCAATGGCTCCATTTACATATAAATATTATCGCGTAAAAATAATTTATGCACCGCGTTAAACGTGACTGTAATAAATATTGTTCACTTCCAGCTTATCGCTTGTTCTGTTATCCGTAAATTGATTGCATTATATTTAGCGGGCTGAACCTAAACACACAGTAGCTTATTTAACTTTTGAAATTAAGTATCTGTCTATGATACTGGAAACCGAAACCGAGGAATTCGGTGCAGATTTCTAGCCAAACCGTGAACGTTATTCGATTCAAAAAGCTAATTTTAAAAGTAATTTACTTTCTACGAAAAGTTGATTGAGAAGCAATGTACTTCAAAATGAATCGTTGATTTGCACTTGACAATGACAGATCGCAGTCACTCGCAACGTTTGACAACTAAGCAGTACACGCGTTACATTGATCGTTCGGAGGAAATAAAATTAATTGCACGGTCAATTTAATTATTTGTCAAATGTTAATACTTGAAAACGATTGGTAGTAATGCGTATTATTTATTACCCATTTTCGTTAAAGCCCGGGTCATGGAAACACACTGTATATTACCATTCTAATAGGGTGGGTATTATTTAAACCAAGGTATAATCGCAAGAAATTCAAATAAATAAAATGCGTGTTTCTTTGATGATTTGTACTACTTATACCTACTAAGACAGTTAATTATGAGACCGAAAACCAAAACGTAATCGGTTTACCGATTCACGATGAACCGTTTTCATGTTTTCAATCGTCAATCTCTCACTGAAAACAGGATACTTATTACCTTTGAGGTATAATTCTGCGTCGATGCCTACCTGTATTTTATAGTCTAGATCCAAGCTTTGAAGCAAATGCCAGTATTCATTCGCCAGCAGCGGTTCGGAAGGAAGCACCGGCGTAGCCCCGGCATTGTTCCTTTTGTTTGACAGCAAAACCACTTTTTTACAGTAATTAAAAAAAGGAGACTGGGGACTTTGTTGGATCTGATGTTTTCTTCAACAAAAGATTTAATGTTCGCCATCCTTAAAAGCATAAGGAGATAATCTTAAGTTAGAAAATATTTGGAGAATATGGAATCGCTGATATACCTACAGCTAATATCGTGATTCATCATGAACTCTCTAAAATTTAAAACTAAACAACAAAAATAGATTATGTATTTTTACTGTAAAGTTTAACTTAGTACTCCAAAATTAGTACTTAAACATTTTGAAGTTAAAATCCGAATATTTCTTTTCAATAGTTTTTTCACTGAAGTCCCAAGTTCAACAGATGTAATATTGGTAAATAAGGGTTCAGAACGGACTGTGCGAGAGTGCTCGACATCAAAGCAGGGCAGACCTTTGTTGCTTTAGAAAAATCTTGCTCTTTATCCAGTACGCTGCACTAGCAAGCTTTCAATGGCTTCAGAGATTCGCATTTCAGTTTTACCCACATTTTATCTTGAATCTTCTCTCCATGTGCCGTTGAAATCGAAATATCAAACTGGTATTTGAAAAACAGGCTACTTTCCCGTAAATGAGGTTAATCAAATACTATGTTTCGTTCGGTGTTTAAAAAAAAGTAAACAATCTTGCAGTATCTTTTTATTGAAAACTACGAGTATAAAATGTATATGTTGTTATATTGTGTATATTTTATCAAATATACATAATATAACAAGGAAATACAGTGATTTACATTGTTTTTGATTCATTAAGTACCTAACTAGTTCGGATTTTTATATGCATTTTCAATAAAAAGATACCGCAAGATTGTTTACCATTTTTTAAACACCAAACCAAACAGAGTATAGACGTTGTAGAAATGACGAAACTATTTACAATATTACTACTAAATTCATTTTCATGGTGTTACAGTCCCCGAAAACTAACACTATCTTACCGATTTTAAACCAAACAGGTTTAATCTATTATTACAATATTAACATTAATGGTTAGCAATCCCCTGACCAAATACTATTGAATTGTCTAGGTGCCTGTACAAACATTCGTAAATTTAGTTTAACAAAGGTGTCGGGATCGCCGATAATGAAGGAAAATACTTACTTTTATATATACATAAATATAGCTAACAGGTTTTAATTGTTTACGTAGTTTTATTTATATCGACCGACGCGACGTTTGTTAGACCTTAAGTATATTGAAGGGGTAGCTCTTATATTCTGTTTAAAAATCCGTTAAATGGTTTAGAACAATAGCAACCGGTTAAATCATTAATGCTGATATTCTCACTCGTTCCGGTAAATAAACCGGTTTATTTGAGTTCGTAAATATGTTCTTAAAACAGTTGAATCGTTCGTGTTCTTACGATAGTTGTCTGTAAAACCGAAATAAACCGCTATTTCTATTTACCTCTATTTTTGTACGGAACTCGACACCGACAATATCGACGTAGGTAGTTTAGACTTTAGACCGGCTTTTTAAAAACGTTTCTTTCCAATTAATTTCACATGTTTGAATGAAATTATTTAAGCGTCAATATTGTACTTCAATTTGAATATACATATTTGAAAAATACAGTATTAGTTTATGTTACATAATAAAATAAAGGTCGTTTCTCGTTTGAATTATAACATCTAACCAACGCATTCATTTTAGTTTGTAACTACAGTACGAGTATCTACTGGGCCTTAGTACTAAAGTATAATAAGTCTGATGTTTAAATAAATCGATAAAACTCCCAGGGACTTGACACAACTTTATTAAATACAAGTGGTATGCAATGTAATCAATCAGCTTCAGATAATAAACTCTAGTTTAACGACTGTGCCTACAAAGTAATAGATATAAATGCCTGATAACTATGTACTACTTAGATACTTATAGAATGGAACAAAATAATCGTGATAGGCTTAAAATCCCATTCTGTATTGTATTCTGATTAGGAGAAGTAGAAGAAATCTTTATTTCACGTTTTTTTTTCGATGTTTTTAATTAGGCGACTGATCCTTTATTGTTCTTCTCCTTTTCTTAACGAGAATACATTAATTTGTTGTGCATGTGCCACTATTTTTGTATGTATAAACCTGTATAAACTATGAATATTTTCATTAGTTTAACATATGGCCAGAAATATTCATCTAGACACAGAGACATAAATTAAAAAAAGAAGGGTAACAATAGCGCAGTTTAGCTGCCACAAGCAGTTTTACAAGTTAATACCAGTTTTAATAATCAATCATCCTTTTCCACTAGTAACGGCAGTGCTTAATTTGTTTGTCAATTGTGGCTTATTGAAATGTAATTACGATATAAAATTTCTGGTTGCAATTCGAAGCGAGGACTGTTAATGCGTAGTTTGTCAATTAATTAATTTACGGAGCAATTAAGTTGAAGGGTCATGTGCTAAACGGAGCATTACGCTTAATGTGGTCAAATTATATTCATCCATCACTAACTCTCCACGTATTCTTAACACATATTGTTCAAATTTCCTTCAGGACTTTAAAATATTGGTAAAATGGAATGTGATTATTAGAATTCCCATATGGGCTTTTCAAGTTCGTTAGTACAGGGTTAACACAAATTGCCTAACCCGAGGGCAATAAAAAAACCTTGAGAACGTGGAGAGAATCGTTCGAAATGTTTTTTTTCGTGGATGAGGCATACGAATATTCTATTTTTACATTGACCAGGCTAGCGAAAATGTTCTAAGTAATTGGTAAAATCGAAAAGATTACATTTGAAACCAGGCGAAAAATCATTTGATTACCCAAGAAGGCTATCCTTTGAGCTTAAGGGTCGCCTCATGGTTTTAGCGAAGAATAATTTAATATAGTCAGGTAACATTTTTAGGGAAATATTTTAACAAAATGTTCTACCTACTCTAAGGCCTCTCTATCTTGTAAATGGACTCTCGACTTTGAGAAAAACGAGAGCTCCAGGCAAATACTTATAAGAAGGAACAAAAAGCTTTTATAAGTAGAAGGTGTACTTTGCCTTTCCTGAGCCTAATACTTCTTAGCGCGAGTGCGTATTTCAATGTAATTCCTAGAGCTTTTGCGTTAACTGTTTTCCGTAAGATGATTGGCTTGTAACGTCCGGGGGGTATATGTATGAACTCATATTGCGCTAAAGTGAGCAAGTGGTTCACACATCAACTGCCCCGGCTCCCCACTAGGGTAACAGCTACAACAGAGAAATCCACTTCCAATCCTTTTTCGTCGTCGATTTACTCCTTTATGATTGGGTTTCTAGTGAGCTAAATGCTTCTGAAGCTACACCAAAGAGCTATAAAAACGGGTCACTTACATTGAAACTGCTGATACCTATATAAATTACATAGTAAACTCAGACGATCCTTTGTCTAATAACTAGCGGATGGCAAAATAAGTTTCGCAATAAAGAAATATCTCAGATGTTATATAGCTACTATTATGCTTATAATACCCGCGGGAGGGATACCTACGTAATTAATTGGAGCGTCTTTTCGAGTAACTTCCATAATCGAAACTATACAGATTCCTGCCTTGCCTTGTTTCCGTATTCTGTAAATGTCAACGTAACTACTCGTTATTGTTATTGCGCGAACTATTTATTTTTCGTTTTATTTTTATTGGAATGTAGAGTTAGGAATAGTTCGTCAAACATTAAGTACCTACCATTTAACGGTGGAGTTCGTCCTCTTGATTTTATGTTTTGATGTTTGCTATTTATGGTTTATCTAGAATTTCAATTATTTATTTATTTATGATTCACTCTATTCGAGGACAAGGTTACATATTTATTACAATAGTGATATGATAATTATTGTGCGATAACGTCAACGTCATTCGACATGAGTGAATAAAATCTCAATCAAAAGGATTTTATTGTTCATATTATTTCAGTTGTAAATTTAGTGTATTTAAAGATACTGTCCATAAATTCAGTATTAACATTTTATTTGTACTACAATTATTGTAAAGTTTTACTAGAAATATGTATGTAGGTATATCTATAAATATTTCAGATTTCATTACTAACTTCTAAATTCTAATAAAATCGGGTGTTGTATTTATATGCATCCAAAATTCGCATTAAAATTTAGGCTTCGGCTCTGTACGCTCTCTAAATATCCGGGAAACCATTTTCATAGCCCCCTAAACGGAACAGCTCAAAACTATGTCAACTATTTTGAACCTTCTATCTGGGAAATTAGCACTGGGATGTTTACATATTATTGGACGTGACGGTTGAAATATGGCAACAGACTAACCGCGGCCCGATGACACACCGCAACAACCATTGACGCCGTCAAATACTTTCCATACTAAAACCATCGGCTGCTTTGCCGGTTTTGGTGGTTTCACCTCATATCCGGCAACAGCCTGCGGGTATTTGTGAAAACGGGTAATGAAATTAATCCATTAACCAGCGCGATTGCTGGTGAATAGATTTATCTACAAATTATTAAAATGTATGCACCGATTATCTGATTGAAAAAAACTGCAAGCTGTCATGGTTAACGATGAATTATTTCTAAGAGCTTTCTTTGTTAATTTTCCAAGAAAGAGAATTCTTGGAAAATTAATCATTTTTAAATAGACTGAAAGGAGAGGTTTTTACAAAATGTTAGTTATTACGTTTAAGTAGGTTTACACTATTTCAAAGTATCGAAAACAAACAACGGAAGGTATTTCACATAACATCCATTTACCCTAAAATTGTTTCGTATGTTTATTCCATTTTATGTCTATCTTAATTTTTATCACATTTGCTTGAATTGAAACTACTTAGTGATATTTAGAATTATGAGACGAATCATTGTAATTAATGTATTGGAAAAGCAGCTAAAAATCGTATGTTATAGCGACCTATCTATAGATAGAAATGTGTTATAGGGACGTAATACGGAATCATATTGGTACGACGCGTGTTCCGTTTCCGTTTTATTAAAACCTATTTCCATGCTATGCAATATTTATATTACTTTTACCGCTCTATGACAGCCTAGGTTTCTGCGTAGGAGGTAAGTGCATCCACGTGGATGCCTGCAGAACCTGGATTCTATTAATAACTGTATGCGGCGCTGGAGCCACATTTCAGTGTTTTGAAGAGTGATGGCGACCTTTTACAGGGTAAAGGGTGCATCCCCAATATGTATCGCGAAGGTTGACATTGCATTGTGTCATAATAAGATTTGCAGTAAAACATAGGTAAATGAATTAGTGGTTCCTAATACATAAGCACTTTCACAATCTTGTAGCCCAATATTTAATACTTACAAATTTACGGATATAAGTTTTTTTCTGCCTGTGCTAATTATCATTTTGTTAGATATTGTGATTAAAAAACAGAGCGTAAAAAAGGAATGCTGTTGCGAAACGTTTTTACTTGTTTATTTGTGTTGACTAATTTTGGTTAGTAACTAGGCTTGGATTTCATTTCAATCCCAAACTCAAAGCAAATCTTAAAAGCTGAACAAGTTACCTAGGGAAAGGGCTTCATAAATTAGATAAGAAACGATTTAAGATATTTTCCGTCACGTTTACCGGTATAAACGTATTTTATTACAACTTTTAAACTTACATAACTTACTTTATCTGATACGTTCATCTCCTTTTGAGATCTACCACGATCGATGCTAAAACTTTATTGTTAAGGGACAACATGGCTAGTTGTTCTGAACCAATACCAAAGGCTATTAATGTTCTGCAATATATCATCAAATTCACGTGTAGATAAACATTGCAGCGAATAAATTTTCAAGTTCAGAACATATTATATTTATTGCCCGCTTTGTCGCCAATCCCGCACGTGTTTGCAGAGGACGCATATTGAATTGAAGGCTTGTGCCATGTTGACGTGAACTTTACAAATGACCTGTGTTCTAAAATAAACTTCAGGCCTTTAATATGTTTAAATTTCAACCCTGCCCGGATATTGACAACAATTTCGTAATATACGTGTTTGTTTTGCATTCCTCGTTAGTTGATATTACCTATAAATCATTCAAATTGTTCTGGGATGTTGTTCTCTTTGTGCTTTTTGTATTCGTTTGGTTTATTATTTGTCCAACCAATGAAAATATTATAAACATTCTTGAGTGCACACCGTAATAAAGAATAACAAGTAAAGGAAACAGAAAAATAAAGGCAGACAACAGTCTTATCGCTAATAGCGATCTCAATGAGCAAGCGAGATTTCAACCATCTCGTTGAAACGGTCGTGCTCGTGACGACAACTCACGGTGACTGAGTTTGATTTACACAGTCACGTAAATAAATATGAGATAGAGTATTTTGTTAAGATGACACACAAGAAAGCAAGCGCAAGAAAGTTTTGCCCAAAATAAACACAAAGGTAAAATAAAAGTGGTGTAGGAAGTGGGTAAATTTTATTACGGCTTGCTCCGCAAACACATCTGAAAAGGAGCCAGCAAACCAAATATTCTCGGATCAATGTACATTGTATGAATATTAAAATGGTTTGAAACAGAACACACCAGCGACAACACCACCACTTATGCTTCGTGACTATCTCTACCAGTATAATCTTAAATTTTAGGTTTAGTTAGTATACACAAAATACCTAAAGTATCAAAACGGTAGAGGAAGGTTTAGGAAGAAAGTAGTGTTGTGTATTGGCTCAGTCATATGTTTTTTCTTTGTCACCAACGGCCTTAACACATCTAGTGTTTGACAACAACAATCGGCTTACGGCTGCCTGTCTCGTTTTAATTGATACAATAGACAAGATACGGATAGCCGCGAGAAAGCGTCTTGCTGCCGAACCATAAAGGGTTATTCCCACCTGTTACCACCAACTTGACACCAGTGGTAACAACTGGGATTTTTTTCCCACCTGTTACCACTGGGATCAACTGGGAATTTTAAACCAAACTAATTATTTTACTAACTAACCAAATATTTTAATGGTAACTAGTGGGAAAAAATGCCAGTAGTTACCACCAAGTACTCTGGTGGTAACAGGTGGTAAAAAAAATCCCAGTTGTTACCACTGGTGTCAAGTTGGTGGTAACAGGTGGGAATAACCCACCATAAACACAAGATTTGATAGGACTGGGGTAGTTGTTTCGACGAATAAAAGCTGTGTAACAATTATTTTTTGTAAATCATTCTGTATCTATATTTACTAATTAGAAAGAGCGTATTGCCACGGGTACTTACATATGAAGTTTACTTAACAAATTGTATGTTTGTTTTTATTTTCCAATGTTAATGGCAATTTTTAACCTAAGTAATGTAATAAAGCGAAAGCTGGTTATTTTTTCTGTCGAAGCAGCGCGATGTGGCGTAATAAAAAAGATACGATATTAATAAACAAACAAAATTTTACTTCTTGAGAAGTCGTATATATTCATGCTATTCATGACGGTAAACTTGAATGAATGTACTAAATTTATTTAAATATGTTTCGCGTTATGTAGCTTCATTTGTTGAAATACAAAAGAATAATTCAGCAAGCATTTACTAAGATGAACATTTGTACCTACTTCGTTATGAGAAATGCGATAAACGTCTTTGTAAATTATTCAAGTAAATATCTTTATGCCTATATAAACAAAATAAACGAAATAAAGCAATCTTTTCACGATGTCAAATAAGATCAATCAAAATCACATCGTACAAGAACTCGTAAACTTTGGTCCCAACAATCCTGACACGTAAGTGGCATTCCTTATGTAAGTACCTACATACGAATTGGCAAGTGGAATCGGCTACAAAGTTTTGAACAAGTTTCTTTTTACTCAGTTATCGTGCCCTTCAGTGGCCCAAAAGAGCACCAGGAAATCTCCTACAAGACAAGCTTTACGGCTTTGGTTTTCCTATGGAGATATGTTCTTTTAATACGATATAGCCAAGTTGTACCTGACACGCACCTGTATGCGAAAGGACCGAATTGGTACATATGTATTGTGAATCCCTTACGTGAATTGGAAGGCCGTGTACAGAATAATGCAGAATCTTGTTAAATTTTAACACACTGCGTAGTATCTGTGCATGAATTTTATAAGAGTTTATTCTTTATGTAAACAAAATTTTTCAATAACATCCATCTCAGTAAGATGGGTAATTGATTGGCTTAAGCATAATTGGCTCATAAAATTTGAGAACACGGCAACTTCGACATAAATCATTGGGTATTTAATTTTAGGAGGTTTTTCAAGCTTTACTTCGTCTACAATTTTTATAAAGAGACATTAATTTGCAATAACCTTCTTTATTACGCTTGATTGAAGAGATTGCTTATCTTATCATCAATAAAACAGTGGGTATTAGAACACTCTTTTATTTGTTTAGTTTTATTGATCTTGGACCTTTCTCTCTAAGCAAAATTTCCAGATAATTTAATTTAGGTCAAATGGACAACGTTAGTTGAATTGTTCCCGTTTGGAAATAGTTATTACGCTGCCGTTCATTAAAACTATGGGAGTTACTAGCTCAATAGGCAACGGTCGTTAGATTCAATTGTTTCATACTGCTCCTACAATGGCTTAGTATTGTACAGTCAGCGTCAGATACTTTGTAACAGCCAACGTAGCCAAATAGTCGTATATTTAGTTGTATCAAATTATTTCGCCAGGTAAAATGTTGTAAAGTATTTGGCTCTCCATTGTTATAAGTTGACCGCCATAGTTGCTGTATCTATCTATGTCATTCTATCCCCTACGCTACGAAATTCGTTCGTTACACAAAACGTGATTCGTCGAAATTCGTTGATTTCGTAGAGTGAGCAATAGAATAGACATTCGCTCGTTTGGTCTAAATCTACCTAAGTGTAACTTTTGGCCTTGCTGAGCTGAAGTTTGTGTGTATTGACTTAAACTTTTTATGTTTTCTTTAGGCACTGGTCTCACTGCGCAAGAAAATATACGCACTCCCATGTAAATAAAAGAGACACGGCGATACTCGCCCGGCGGTGATAGCTGATAGCTGGGCGAGTATCGCCGTGTCTCTTTTATTTACACGGGAGTGCGTATCTTTTGTTCGTGTTTATAGCCAATAGTTCATAGCTTAGTAGCTCGCGGTGAGACTAGTGCCTTAGATAAATAACTAAATAGGTACGTACTATTGATTATGGCGTCTCGCAATCCTTATGAGACCTATTCCTAAAAGAGACGTTGTATAATAGTTGGCAGTTGCCCAAATAACAGTGTTATCGTACTAGACGCAGTTACACGGGTTGAGAAACTGCGAACAATAGTATTTATACGACGAATTGTTTTGACTTATTAGCGAGAGACATCCTTATGGTACAGTCAAGGGCATTCATATACATATATACACTTGTCCATACTGATCCCTTACAAATGTGTCTATATATTAATGCACTCGACTGTACGCTGAGTGAGCTTTTTATTTATTAATTTTTATCTTTTTATTTTTATGATTTGAATATTAAATGTTGATGAAATAAATTGTTAAGTAAAACGTAATTGTTTAATTAAGTCTTTTTTTTTAATGAACTGCAGGTTGTCTTCATAGAGTTATAATAAATCATAGAGTAATCTATTATACCTGTTGGAGGTACGGTAAATCAGATCGATAGGTAATAACTTTCTCAGTTTAAAACTTAGTACCTACTATATGAGCTCACCCCCTTATTCATAAACGTCTCCTGACCTTCACAAGTATAATTTGTCTCTTTCTGTCTTATCAATATTTGTATGAGATGGAAAGGGACAAACGATGCTTATCAGTTTGCTACTGTAGAAAATGTTTATGAATACGGGGATTAGTATTTATTAACAATTATTTCATGCAAAATTCGCTTTGAAAGTGTTTGTCAATGTAGGCATGAGCCTTTGCACGATTCTATGCTTTTAGTTTCGCAATAACAGTTGTAAATTCACATAAATCTATAGGTACAATGCGAGTATAATATCACTATACACCTATCAAATGTGGTCTTTTTCGTAAAATTTCCTTTAGTAAAAGTTACTTTATCGCTTACCATAAGGACAAAATTTGCTTTTACGTCTACATATAAATTATCATGCGTATATTGCTTCTGTGGATAATACTCGTAGATATTAAAACCTACCCACATAGGTGGGTATAGATCCAGCACACTACCTATGTTTGAGTGTAATAAAATGTTCCGATAACGCTGTTTTCAAGTAGAAATAAGTGCTCGCCGAGGGAAATGAGGGCCCTGCAACTTTACATCCAAGCTTCTGTACCAAAACGACGTATGTCAACATAAATAGAGCATACTTCAACTCTTTTTCAATTGAGAACTGTAACGAATAACAAACTATATATGCAAATTTCTCTGGAGTTTTGCACGTCGATAGATAAAGGTACCTATTTGTTTAAGTTTGGCCCGCATTGTGTGACACTCATACAAATGTATGTATATTTTTCTACAACGTTACATATACTACGAGTATATGTGGTGTACTGCCATTTGGCAAATTATGTTTCCCAAATATGGCTTCCCAAATAACTTATCGCAATAGTCTCATTTCCCAAACAAATCTTTAGCAAAGTTACATTTCTCATTTTATTCATTTGGTCAAATTATTATTTTGCAAAGTTTCACTTCGTTAAGATTTTATTAAGCAAATGCTTATTAAGCAAATGTTTTATTTTGTCATAAGTTAAAATCCAAAAAAAAATTGCCAAATTTGATACTTCGCAAACTCTACTTATAGCAAAAGCCTGGCAAATGATAATATTATTTTAAAGTTCGTAGGTCTATACAGGAATTTCGTACTTTTTTGCGCAACCCATGGCTTGAACTTGCCTGGAACAAAAAACGTATTTCATGAATATCATATTGGTATCATAATGAAGGAAGTGAGAAAATAAAATCCATCATAATGTTCACTATTCATATTTTTTATTTGTAGGTACCAACTAAGAAGGCACACATAGCCACGGATAAAAAAACTATATTTTTATTTTCATTTTCATAAAAAAACTATCCCAGAGCCACCGTTAGGTACGACGACGAGCGAAGCGAGGAGGAGTGTTAGGTGAAACTGCGACCATACAGCGCACGAGCCGAGCGAGCGAAGCGAGCGTGCCGCGACAGCGGCCGGCGAGTGCCAGAACCGACTGTTTTGTTATTCCCTCGGCATTGCGTTCCTTCATCAGTTTCATCTAAATTACTGTTTAGAACCCGACTTAAAACCGACTAAAATTGGTTGCGATGTAATATTGTATATGCGGTATAAATCGTATGCCATACAATATTTTGGGATTAGTATGTTACACCAAACGATGCATTTGCCAAAAAATATTTTGGGAAAATAAAAATGACCAAATAATTCTTTGCTAAACAATCGCTTGCCAACAAAAAGGCTTGCTAACTGTAAAATTGCGATAAGTAGTTTTGACAATTGAATTTTTGCCAAATGAAAATTTGGGAAAAATAGTTTGCGATGTGATACTTTGGGAAAAATTATTTGCCAAACATTAGTAAACCAGTATATGTATTTCTACTTAGGTAGGGAAAAAACAGTCGAATGTTTTATCTTTAAAGCACTGATTTCGCCGACACACGAGCAAACCTGTGATTATTTATTTTCATTAACATTATTGAAAGCGGTTCTGAGGATTTCTGTAACAGTATCGACAATAGGAGTTTATGACAGCGAAAAAGGATGATTTGGCCATAGCACAACATAGGTACCAATATATTTGATATTTAATGAACAAGTTTAACAATGTCAGTGGGATACCTGGCTTGTGACCGTCGTCGAGTACGTCGTTTCGTTGTGTGCGTCGAGAAATTTCCTTCTAGAACCGACAGTCGTTGGGGCACAAAAGTTTACGTGTGTAATATACTGAAAAACGCAGCGTGGGAGGTCTTCAATAAGGTGAACGATCTAGTCAAAATCATAGGGAATCGTCGTCATCGTCAATAATAATAATGAACGAGAAAGACATACAAATAGGCAATAACTATGTCGACGGAACCTTCCAGCGGTATCTTAATATGGTAAGCTGTTTGCTGCCACACCTTTTGAATTAATTTACTCGCTAGTTAGACCCTCTTGGCTAATATGCCTTTTTGCGTATCTATACCTAATTTGTGTTCAATCTTACAGTAGGTAGGTATAATTACGGTAACACAAGTATTACGGTAATAATAGATAATGTAAACTTGCCTTATGTACTCTGTTGGTGTCCCGTATAATAAATAAATAAATAAATAATGCTAAATATAATTAAAACGGATAAAACGGATAATAGAATTTGAAATTTGTTTTGTGTGTGTGTCGCCTATAATGTGTGTAATGTGTAATCCTATATTTT